>CAEFZX010022307.1:0-44146 GCA_903066825.1 Alfaro cultratus | reverse complement strand
CTTTTCATAGGCTGACAAACTGCTTGGTTGCCGTGTCCTCCCAGTTTTGTTGCGGCCAGTTGAGCCGGGTCGTAACAATGGGTAGAGGAAGAAAAGGATGATAAAATGATGCAGCGGCCACAGTAAAACATTTTCTCATTCATTTGGCTTGGACACTGAGAAGACGAAAGAAGACTGTAGCTAATTGAGGAAACATTTTGATATTTTTGCATGAATACATATTGTTAAATTGTGTCTTATATTTATATACACACTGTTTGCTGAGTGTGTATAAAACTGAAGTAAAAAGACTTGCCTGTGTTCATCAACTTGGCCAGCAAAGCTGATTCTCGTTCTAGGTTAATGTTTTAATTCATATAAAGTTCTGCAGACATCAGCAGGAAATTTTTACCAACAGAAGGCCCATATAAAAGGAAAGTTTCCTACCTGACAAAACTTTACTCATGAACAGCACCCAGGGTTCTGTATTGTTATTCCCTGCTAGAGATATCTGCGTTTGCTTTGGCATCAACTGTGTCATGTCTTTGTCTGTCAGTCTGGGTTATTCATTCCCCTGAGGAGACAACAAAGTGTTTACAACAGTGAATGTTTTTGGGGAGTTTATTTTCAGGAAGTTCACCCACATTTTCTGCACAGGACCTCTTGCACATAACCTTTGACCACATTATATTAGAACTAACTTTACTTGTGAAGAAAACAAATTCAGCACAATAAACAGTGATGCTGCTACAAAGTCTGACATTTATTAAAAAAGTGTTTTAAAATTATTTATTTGCAAATGATAAAAATTTTAATATATTTGTGTTTCATACCTGCATTGACATTTAGGTTAAATTTAGGTTTTCTGGCTCCAAAATATAGCTGACCATTTAACTTGGCATATGTATATAATTGGATAACTGTTGTGAAGCACTGAGAGACCATGTGTTTGAAAGACGGGTGATGATTGAACTTTATTTGCTGTGTGTAACCTCCGGAGCTCAACCTAATGAAACGGTACTTTGGTTTGAACTGCTGACAAGGGATGATTCTGTGAGCACGGAGAGCCTCCTGCTTCACACATTCTTTAAGCCTGGATGGAAGAAAGAAGCTCATGCAATTAACTTCCTCATAAAATGCACCTCGTATCTATTGACACGTGTCCAAAGATTTTTTTATTTTTTTTTTTATCTAACCAATAGTTTTTAAAAGTATTTGATGACACAAAAGACTATAAATCAAAATACTGTTTTTTCTTGTCAGCCTCAGTGGGGGTTGACATGATGTAGAACAGCTGTAAGACAATGAATGTATGCAGAGAAGAAAATAAACAACTTTTTCTGTAGTGCCAAAGTTTTTTTTGTTTTTTTTCCTAGTTTTTTGTTATTCATGTTCTGATAATAAATAGTACTAAGGTTAAAATACTACTTTGACCACAACTTAAGATCAAGTAAAACTGGGTATCAAAGAGCTACTCTTTAATTTTTACTTCATTATTTTCTTACAGGACTAAGAAGTAGGGCAGTAACATTTAAGCTAACATGTGAATCAACATGTGCATTGTATTTTCCTTTTTTGAAGAAGAAGAAGAAGTGCTACAAGCATCAATCAATTAGTCATTCTTTTGTTCATACCAGAGAAAATGAAGAAACACAAAAAAGCCCTCTTTACCACCTGCTCCCCCACAGCAGACACAGACCTGGCTTATAGATGTGGAAACAAACAAAGCACTGCCTTAATCATAACTGTTTGTAATGGAGCTTGTGGATAAATATGCAAATAAAAGACCCAATTAAAGTAGGACTAATAAAATTCCAACCACAAACTTCTTCAAAAGTAATAGCAGTCATGACCAGTAGTTTTTGCAAATAGAAGATCAAATGAGGATGTGGGTAAGGGGTTTTCCATACGACTTTGGTCAGGAATCAGGCACATGAATTCAAAATTAGATTTTTAATGATTGCACTGAATTTTTGAGACTTAAAGTTCTTTTTTTTTATTATTTTCCTTTTATCTGTAGTCTAGAAAAGCCACAACTTCACAACTCTCAATTCCCCAGCACCTATGAGACCAACTTGGGGATATGTGCACATTCCATTGTACATCTTTCTATTAGGAAGCCCAGCAAATGGGGATTTATTTTTATATTTTTATGCATTTTGCTAAAGAGCATGATGTGTTCATTTTAGTTTCTTGTTGTAATAATTGATGCAGCTTGAACCCCTTGAGTACAGCAGCAGCTGTTCCAAAGATTACAATAAATTTGCAGACTGGAAGCAAGCAGTGGCCTAAGGGAAATGTGACTTAACCATAAGTCGTGTTTCCTCCTTCAAATTCTGATGATCAAGCTATGCAGGTGCTCCCAAGCTTCACATCCTGGATGAGTCTCTTCTACTGTATTGGTTACTCAGAACACAGATATGCTGCTGACACAATAATGAACCTCCACCATCTTGCCACTGAAGTTTGCTTCATGCTCAGAATAATCAGAGAACTCCCTTTCTCAATCATGTGTAAATGTGAAGAGAAAAGAAAACATTCAACTACAAGATCATACAAAGATTAGAAGTGTGACGTGTTTACATTTTGATAACCTTACTTAGTGTAAAATGCACCTGGCTTTTTAACTTGTTGCTGATCAGCCTGGATAATCACTTGGAATACCACCAAAATACTGTGGTTCCACAGAAGACATGTCAGCTTAAAGTCAAGTTAAATTAATGCTGCATTAGTTATTTAGTTATAATCTTCTCCAGGGGATACTTAGATCATATCCTTAATGCAGAGAAATTCAATGACACTGTTCAATTCACCATTTTGTTTCTTGATGTTGTTACACTTTTGGTGGTTTCTAATAGGGAGACTTTTCATACCTGCTGTTAAAACAGATGATTTAAAGTATTTTATATAATCATAGTTTATTGTAGATGTCGTTAAATGCATATGATAATGAATAGCTACCAGAAGGAGGCTGAAACGAGTTATTTAATTGACCGTGCTTCACAATTACTCACATCTCACGTGTGAGTTAGCTGGCCAAACACTTAAAATTAGTGGAGATGGTGTGTGTTGGAAAATATTTTGTTCATAATCATCATTTTATCATCTACTCATTGTCAGTTTACATTTATTAATTAGATTGCTTGCACTGCATGTGGTAAATTTCTCAAACTATCCTGATTTTTTTTATTTATTTTAGGTTGTAATGGGGTTGTTGACAAGGAGGTGCTGTACTCATAAATAATTCCTAATGTTATTTTTTAACACAAAAACAAACATGACAACAGAGAGTTGTGGTTTTATGGGTTTGTGTCATTTCTTAGTTCCTACGTCTTACTCTCATATATACAGTATTGAAAATTTATTTTAGGTTATAAATAGCTCGTTTTTGTTTTGTGTTAAAATAGTTTGCATTATTTGATTAAGAACCAGCAGATAAGCTCTTGTGGTCGCATTGCTCCAATGAAAGAGGTCCACACTACATTAACACAAATAATATCCACCTTTTGGGGCATATTTAATTAGTTCAAAATCATTATTCACAATTCAAAGATTGTAATAGCACATTGTTTTTAAAGGAAACACATTAATCAGCAGTTTTTCAATAATAATAACAAATGTTGTGTTTCATAGCAACAAAGTTCATATCAGTTCATTTTTGCAATTCTTGTTTTCCAGATTGGAAACAAAAATATTGCTTTACGAATGAAAAGATGATGAAATAAGTATGAATCTCAGCTTCATGACAAACAAAATCTTTAGAGGCTTTCATAACTGGAGAAAAACACTTTGAAATTCAACCAACGTCACACCTGCAGGTACCAGGAGTAAAAATTACATTCAGTTTTATATATTATAGTTTATTTAGGTAGAGAAACCTACTATAAAATGGTCTGCGACTAATTGTCTCGACACATTTTTAAGGGGATTCTGCGTTTTTTTGCCGAGTAGCCACCGCAGCTATCAATTTTACAGTTTTATCGACCCATAAACTTGCTGCAAATCCTTCAGTAAATTTAGATGAAGTCTGAACTTCAGACTTCATCTCTTTTTCTTTTTGAAGATTTTCTTTACGCTAGGTGTTCCTGATTTGATCAATACCACCACCCTCCGCCTCTCGGTACCATTGGAGGTCTACTTCATCACCAGAGGAAAACAATTTCATCCACTGGCTCCACCTCATTCTCCATTCGACTGTGAGGAGAGTGCATGTGGAAAAGGGCGGGCAACAAGCTTTATTTTCCCTTCTGCAGGCTTCAAGTCAACAGGCTAAAAAGCACCTCTTCAATGTGTGGAAAAAAGGAGGAGTTGAGTTCTGGGCAGCTGCTGCACAGAGACAAAGACAACCGAAATCTGTGAGTATTGTCTGGCACTGGAGAGAGGGAGATGGAGGAGTGAAGGATCTGAGCCACAGAGAGGTAAGTCTCTCCGGCTTCTCAAAGTGATTACCTCTGGGAGTGGAGTCGGCGCTCACATCTGCAATTATCACGCCCGTCTATCTCTTGATGAAGGACTGCTGATAGTTATGCTGATTATTTTTTATCTCCGGAGTGATTCAGCTGTATTTATCATAAGTGAATCATTATGTAAATTAAATTTACCTTCTAAAAGGAGCACACTTCTTTTGATTTTATCAGACCGCTGTGCACTCAGACCTCAGTGTCTGCTGGCTGGAATTTTTGACACATAAAACGGAACATGATTGTGAAAGCCACTGGGAGTAAATTGTGGTCTGCTGAGGGCTGCTAAGAAACTGCACTTGATCAAGAAGCACTTGCCTTTGCAATTATGGTCAAAGCACCTACATCTGAATCAATCGCCCTGGGACCAAACAAGCCAAACGATGCCCAGGAGAGTGCCGTCCAACAGGCAACATTCAGCACGGTCAAAACGCCTCTCAAAGAGATCACTGTGTCTTTCATCAGGAGGACCAAAGTCCACGGTTTGAAGTTCATATTCTGTCCGAACAAGTCAAAACCACAGCAGCTCATCTGGACTCTGGCCTTCTTTCTTTGCATAAGTCTTCTCTGCACCTGGTCCTGGAACCGGATCCTCTACCTGATGTCCTACCCTGCTGTCACAAAGATCTACATGGTTTGGGCTCACAATATGTCCTTCCCAGCTGTCACTTTCTGCAACAAGAATGTGTTTCGTGCATCTAGTATGACTAAGGACGACCTGTATCACAGCGGTTACTGGATGGACCTCATGTATCCTAACCACACTGTCATAAAAAGGAGCCTGTCCATCCTGAAAGAAAGCCATAAACCAGCTCTCCTGGGTCTGCTGGACTTCCAGAACTACACCCCGCCCCCTGATTATCTCGTCAACACCACGGAGATGATGAGTCGACTTAGCCACCAGCTGGAGGACATGCTGCTGGAGTGCAGGTTTCGCGGGGAGACCTGCACCTACAAAAACTTCAGCACTGTATGTAGAAAGAGAAGGACGGTGCTTGCTAGGTGTGGGCATGAGTGTTGCTTGCAAGGTGCATTAATAATTTATTTGACAAACCCTCTTTAGAGCAGGATTTCTCTCAGGCTGTTTTGAGGTGTTGATGTTTAGGAGGTGAAAAAAAGCCAGTCCTGTTTTTCCTCTCAAACTTTTTGTTTCTCATTAAAGAAAAGCCTCTTAAGAAAACAAGTACAGTAGCTCACAGTCATCATCTCCATGTAGGATGTCAATTTTTAAACATGTTTTATGTAACCGTCGTCACTGAAAATCTGGAACGTACAGTGAAGATAGTAATACTAAAAGACAGCACTAAAGACAAATATGAATGTCAATATATCAGGGATCATACAAAATTTAAATAAAAAATGTTTCTCAAATTAAATATCTATATGGTATGAGGAAAAGGCACAGAGTCATGTAATTAATCCAAACCTAAATTTTTGATGATCTGGATTCTAAGGTATAAATGAACTAAAATGTTGGATAATTTTCTCTAGGGCTTCAGCAGCAGCTTGACTTGTGACTGCAGATTTTAAACCTAAAGTTATAATTACCTTTATCAAGAGTACTTAAAATTTACGTTTAAAATTTTTTGAAAATGTGAATTCATTTAGAATTTAATAAAATTAACAAACGAGACAGCTCTGCGGTATTGAATTATTTCTACGCAGTTTAGAATATTATAAGGCTTTTTAATTGAGTTGTTTCTTTCTTAGACTAAAAACTCAACAAACATTTTTTTACTTACACTTCATCTTAAATAAACATTATTGATGTAAAAAACTATATTAATCTTTCAGAATTATTTTGATTTTGCTTTGTTTCAGATCATCCAACGCTTTTATTTCCAGATAAAGACATCAGTAAATACAAAAAGCAGTTTTCTTCTGGTAATTTCATTTATCAGGGGAAATAAAGCTTTGCGAAATAGACTTGTTAAGGTCCATTTAAATAATAAATTAACTGTGATTAGCAACCCTTTTTGGAAAACTGAGTGCAATTTCAGCAGCTCGACGTAATTACTGCAATACCTGTAGCATCAGGAAATTCACTTAAATAGAGCCTAGACAAGGAAAATAGGGATGAAATATCTCTCAGTGCAACACATCATTATTTCTATGTCTTTGGTGTGCCAGAGAACCACAGTGAGAGTCATTCTACAAATCTAGAAAACCCTGAGCAGTGGGGAGCTTTCCCAGAAGAGACAGAACTTCATAACTTATTTTAAGAACTGCAAGCCTCTTTTTCTGCCATTCAGGCCATCATTAATGCTTCAACAATAAGAAAGTGACTGGGTAAAAATCACATTCATGGTAGAGTACCAAACCAGCTTTTGAAGAAAAAATTCCATCTTACACTTAACCAAAAGTACTTTGATGATTCCTAAGGAAGTCAACTATAGTGGTAACGTGATGGTCTGGATCTGCTTTGCTGCTTAATGATCTGGATGACTTGTAATTGATGGAAACATCAATTCAGCTCTCTACCATAAAATCCTCAAAGAGGTTGTTTGGCCATTGCAACCTTAAGCTAAAAGGCTTAAGGTTTCAACAGCAGTGGCTGTTGAAACTGAAAAGGAGGCGGACGAAATGTCCGTGTAATGAATTATAGTCCTCCTGAAGTGTGGGTTTTTACCTTCAGAGCATCGTAGCTTAATTGTTTCCTAATTAAGGCAGACTCACGGCCAACACACAGCTGGTTTTCGGTGTATTGTGCAGCCACGACAGACCAGAAACAGACCAAATAGCGAGGATGTCGGTCCCCGCTGGAAGATAATGAAGAGGCTGCGCGTTTTGTTGGTGTGC
The DNA here is from genome assembly GCA_903066825.1 of Alfaro cultratus. Lineage (NCBI taxonomy): Eukaryota > Metazoa > Chordata > Actinopteri > Cyprinodontiformes > Poeciliidae > Alfaro > Alfaro cultratus. The sequence goes on along the minus strand of CAEFZX010022307.1, from coordinate 36,908 downwards.
CTCATTGTAGCTCTCCTGTGCTGGTACCCCAGTCAAGATGTTCATGTTCAATGCAGTAGGACAATGATCTATATTAATGTTGTTGTTTTTCAGGCTTTAACTAGTCCTGCTTCCCTCTCCACTCTTCAGTCTTTGACAGACCCAGTGCTAAGCTTGGGAGAGTTTTAAATGCAGCAACACGTTGTACTGCTCATGGATTTGGCATACATAATTTGCAAATTACTACCAATAAAGACACTTTGCTGTCTTTTTGTCAACTGTAAAATCCAAATGTAGCTGTGGATTGGTTCGAAGGAGTTGTACTGATCTGATGGAGGAGCAAGGTGTTGTTTAGAAAATGTGGCTAAGAAGTGACAACAAGAGGAAGGAATTTTACTTCACAAAAACAAGCAGAACAGATTTGAAATCTTTCACCATAAACTTCTAATTTACAGTAGATAATCAATAATATTCCCAGCAACATTGTCACTTTTTAATACCCCATGTAAAATAATGTTTTACAGATTGCACAGATATAGTGATTTTAAACCATGGTGCAAAAAAGAGAGAAGAAAAACTTTTTTCTTCAGTGCAGTCACATTTAATGCACACTTTATCTGCAATTAAATCTAGCATGTTTCCTTGTGAGTGCAACCAATTAAACAGAACCCTCCAGATGATCAGGTCTTAGAATTAAATTCACTTTCACATATGTTTTATAAACTATGGGAAGTGAAAAATGTGGAAGGAGCAAATCAAAATCTTTTTATGTCATCAAAATTGTTAAGAGTACTGTTGTACATACCAAGAAACAAGGTGCGTCTATTTGAATTTTAATATTATTAGTGCAGTTCTGTCTGCAGCTCCAAATCAAATTCTAGTTAGGGTCTCATATAAATTTTCAGATTTTTGTAGGGCCATAGTAGGCTACACAGTCAAACTCTATTTTTAGTGACTGAAATTTGATCAATGTTCCAGTCTTAACCAAAACAGGTAACAGTGACAGCTTTAACCAGTTGGATATCTGAAATACAAGTGTAGAAAGATCTCAATCGGCCGCAACAGCTTCACTGTTACTTTAAAATATCAGTGCAGAACTTCTGCTGTATTAAAAAAATCCATCTTCATAGCCAAAGACAGCCATACTTTGCATTTAAGCTGTGCTTGTGTCTGAAGCATCTCTTGTCGTAGCTGAAGTGTGGCTTTCTGGCCCTGGTGTTTTATTTAAATTGCTGTGTAAAATTTTTAAAACTCACCAGTTAGATGGTTTCGAGTCACTTAGCAGACCTCATTATATGGCCTGCAGTGGGAAAAGGCTTAGAGCTCTGTCGAGCAGCATCTGTCTGAGCTGCACGAAAGTCTGTGTGAGTCGGACACGGAACACTGACTCTGATCTCTGGAGATCAACTTTGCCCAGCTGCCTGGATTTCCGCCAGCAGACCCTTTAACACAGCCTTACTACAGAGGATAACTGATGAAAAGTCACCAAGAGCTGGAGTTTGTGTCTTTTCTGATGTGAGGTTGATTTAGACAAGTGCTAAAGATACATGAATGGCTGAAAGCCACTGTCTGAGCTTTCTTCAGTTTTCTATGGTGGTGTGAGTTCTTCTAATACTCGAATGGCTCTAATCAATTCACTGGAATTAATTATTTAATAAGCTGGAAATATGAGTCTTTATTGTAACTTTCTACAGCAGTTGTTTTATTTCCCTACTTTTGAGTAAGACAGAGGTCTTAAAACATCTGTTAACAAGAGATCAGCTCATATTATTTATTACAAATAATAATCTTTCTCAATCAATTTTTTCTCACCACATGAATAAATGCACTGTGTTGCTACCATGTTATTGGCCAGTTTTTGTGTTACTAAGTTACTGAACAAATATACCTCACAAAATAATGATTATATGTCTGCATTTATGATATGATTAACCCATTTCTGCAAAGGTATTTTGTGTTAAATGTTTCAGTAGATCAACTATCACATATTCACTTGATTTTAGACTCCAGTGTTTGTTTTTTGCTTATGAGATTCAATTGCGTGTGTAGAACTACTGTAGTCATGGCTTTTTCATAGTTGCCTGTTATAATATGCTTATTTGCTGTGAACTCTCAACAGCTTACAACAGCATCACAACAAACATTGCTATTTGTTGCAATGCGGTATGCTGTAAATGTTTACTATTTTGTAATATGTGTTGCCAGCCAGTTCTGCACTTTGATTCTGTCTCAAACTGATACTAAGTAGGGGTTTGTGGAGTTTCTCGGCTTCAGTCAAATGAATTAGTTGTAATTTCATTATGGTGTATAAAACGAGACAGTCTTTCATTGTTTCAAATCATCACTCAATAGACAGATTAGTGTTAGAAGATTATAAACACATAAAGCACAATTAGATAAAGACATAAAATAGATAGAATATAAAATAGGTGTATTGATGTGATGTGCATAATCTCAGCAGCACCAATATAACACAATTAAATTTAACAATGAAAGTGGCGTTATTGTCTGCTTCTTCAGCTTTGGATTTTATGTACCCGGAGAGGATTTATGGAGTTAGTGACAATGTTGAGATCTCTGTTCCTGCAGCGGCTCTGAAACAAACCTCAGACAGGAGTTACGGACGTTGCAAGGATCTTCTCAGCTCCTCTCACTGTCTTCTGCAGGGAGCTCTTGTTGGCCTATTGCAGATGGAGTACTATTCTGAAGTGCAGAATGCTCTGAGGATGGTTGTAGGAACAGCGTGGTTTGTTGCTAGGACAGTGCAGTCTTTGCTGGGCCAGTTTCAAGTTCCCAGAGATCAATACTCCAAAGAATGTTATCTCTCTGTGCTGAACAATTGCTGATGTTAATAGTGTGACCTTTGGAAGTTGATAATCATAGCTTTTTTTATTTGGCAACTTCTCTGTCTATCTCCCCGACCCGGAGAAGGGACTCTATTCTTTTTCAGCTCATTTATTTATGCATTTATTTATATAGCTACAAATTTGTATTTTATTTAATGAGATAATAAAAGAAAGAACATTGAACACATTAATCAACAGGTTTTGCATGTCATTCAACACATTTTCTCTTTTGGTTTTCTCAGCCAGGGTGTCAGACACACACGGGACACACACACACACACACACACACACACATATAAATAATACCCATGCACAATAAAGTATAGGCAGTAATGTTAGCTAGGTTGGTTAGATAACTAGTGTTAGCTAACTTCAAAGAAGGCTAATAGGTTGATTTGTGACACAGCACTCATGATCGACACTCACACACACACACGCACATTTGCGAGGTAAAAATAAAGATAATAATTATATGTGTAAATTATTATTGGCTCAGCTCTCTCTTCACCTCGACAGACTGGTACAGTGCCCGCTTCATTGCAGACGATGTGTAAAATATTATTATTCAAGGGTGAGACTTAGGACTCAGTGTGTATGGTTCATAAAAAAATGTGCTCCTGACAGTCACAGCTGGTAAGAAACAAAGATTCCCATTAAATTCCATAGAAAATGAATGCGGGTCTTTTTGGACCCACTTATGGAAGAATGGGGTAGTAATATAAAACATGATATTTCTTAAAATGAGTAAAAGGTAGGTTTGTTGAGGAATACCTGGAATATGAAATGATGAAAACTTTTCATTCCAAAGATATTGCAAAAAGATGATCTCACCGGATCCAAAAGGACCCACTTATGCATCAGAGGGTTAAATATTAAGAACTGCTGTACTATTCTGGCATTGCTTCGATCCTAGTTAGAGGTTTCATCTGAGATCAGATAGATTTTTTTTGTCTGAGTTTCTAATTCAAGGATGTTTAAACCCTATATTTACAATAAATCACTCAGAGGACAACTTTTCTTTGGAGTGAAATTGGGTAAAAATAGATGGCTGTTGCTGCCACCGAGGTCCATTCGTTAATTTCCTAAACTAGTGCCTGTTCAAAGCCAATGCTTCTTTCTCTGGTAATCAGAAAACCTCTGCAATGATTGCCTCTTCTGCACAATTACACACTGACGTAACACATCTTGTACTGGTGCACAGCTTGCAGTGGTGCTGCGGGGAGGTTGTTACTCATACTAATTCTCTTTTTGGGGCTCTTTTTGTTGTTGTTCTCTGTTTACAGATTTACACACGCTATGGGAAATGCTACACCTTCAACTCAGGGTTAGATGGCAACCCTCTGCTGACCACATTGAAAGGAGGTACAGGGAATGGCCTGGAAATCATGCTGGATATCCAGCAGGATGAATACCTGCCTGTTTGGGGAGAGACAGGTCAGTGCAACTTTAAACACTGTTCTTACTTATACTAACAGGTGAACAGATTTACGGAAACCTCTCCTTATAAGGATCTACCGTTCCTTGCAAAAATATTCCCGCCCCTGGATTTCTTTCACATATTATCGTGTTACAATCAAAGCCTTCTGTGTATTTAATTGGGATCTTCTGTAATTGAAGCAGAAGGAGAATTGTATTTTCAATATTTTTTTCACAAAGCAAAAACTGTGTGGCTTGCATTTGTGATCACCTCCTTTTACTTAAATACCACTAAACAAAACCTACTGAGAACAGACCCATAGAGAGCAATGCTTTTAAAAAAAAAAACCTGCAAGAAGCTGCTGAAGACATAAGACTTGGGGTCAAAATTCAGCTTCCAGTGGGACAGCAAACCTAAAAAGCTTCAATGGAATGGTTTAATTCAAGCACGATCATGTGTTAGAATGGCCCTGCCAGCGCTCAGAATTAAATCCAATTAAAAATAAGTGGCAAGACTTCAGTAAAGCTGTTTGTAGATTCTCTTCATCTAATCTGACTGAGTTTACATAGTCAGATTGCCCATTCATTTACACAGGAATGGGCAAAAATCCCCATTCATAGCTGTGAAACGCTGATAGAAGCATACCCTGAAAGAGTTCAGGAGGTTTAAATACAAACCCACTGCAAAATATGCTAAAACAAATTCTTTTTTAGTTGGTCTGTTGCTTAAAAATGACTCAAGTGATATTAATATTTTTAGAAGCACTGTAGAAAAGATAAAACAATTCCATCTGCAGTATTGTATTGTTTTCTTATGTTTTATTGTTTCCATTTTTTTTCTCCAGGTGCACTACTGTGAGTAGATTCAATAAAGTGTGCTCTAATAAATCTCTATTACAATATGCAGGGACATTACTGGTTGTAAATCTATTTAAAATTCACTAACACACCAACAGTTTCATTGGTATTGTTTCACCCAGAAGGTTTTAAAACACTATTATTGCAAAAACTGTCACAGAGTACTGAAACTGGAAAAAAAAACACCCACAGAGCGGCTTCCCTTTGATGGCCGTAAATGTTATATTTTCTGCCGTGCTGTATCCACAGATGAGACATCGTATGAAGCAGGCATCAAGGTTCAGATCCACAGCCAGGACGAGCCACCCTTCATTGACCAGCTGGGATTCGGTGTAGCCCCTGGTTTTCAAACTTTTGTGTCATGTCAGCAGCAACTGGTACCTAACGATCAGCCTCCAGCCTCTTTTTTTTTTTTTCGCTCTGCCTCATTGAGTGTTTGTCCCCAAATTTTTGCCAGGTAGTGTCCATTATCGCTGTGTGACAGTGCATGGAGCAAAATCAGATCGTTGATCTACCCTCTCTGCGAAAAGTGGAGTTAGTGTGGTTTTCACTAAATGAAACTTGGGGAATTAAAGCAGCCAAGAATTATTGACAGAGCAGGGCCAAGTAATGATTAGATGGAAGCATATGAGCATAATGTTCCTTACAGAGCCAAAACCACTTAGGACTGCAAAGCATGCAAAAATATATGGCTGCTCAGACTGAATCCTCTATTTTTAGCCAAGGAGGAAAAATATGAATGTGTCTTTTTGATCACTGCAAAACCTGTCAGAATTACAAAGCGATGTGCAGCATGTTTTATTTGAAAGAGCTATTATTTGCAGGTTTCAAAAAGAAAAAAATGTCATGCATCATCTTACAGTATCTGCAGCTAAAAATAACAAAAATCTGAAAACACTTGGATAACTTCTTGAGGGAAAGGTGTGAAAAAAAAAACAACCTGGCAGACTTCTTGTTATGATGACTAGTTTTCCACTTCCAGCAGCTCTAAAAGCATACTTTTTTATGAGAGCAATGACCTACAGCTATTTTACACAGACTTTGATTTAAGGACACAATTTTATGACAAGAAGAAACGCCCGTGGCAGGGTTTGTTGACTGCAGAAAATTTGCACGACAGCCCCGGGCCCACCGCCGTCAGTGAAGGATGAAAAGTAATAACTATACTGGAGCCTGAATTGATCGAAAGGGCCGTCATGGATAGTCATAACAGTGAGAACACATGGATTTCCAATCCAAATCTAATGAAACTTTACAGCATTTATATGATGTTGCCTGTAGTACAGATTCCCCATGTGTCTTTTTTTTCGTTTTTCTAGGAAAACACACAAGACAAACGATGATCATCGTGTTTTCAGACAGACGCAGGGACAGAAAAGACAAAGAGCTTATGTTGAAAATGCAGTGGTGGTGCTACAAAGAGCTTTAAATTTCACAATGATTATAATAATTACGTTTTATGATCAACTGTATTTTTGCATTGTGCTGCTGGCTCATTAAAATTTCTAGCGCATAATCAGTTTTAGTGAAGTAAGGGATACTTGAGCTGTTAATCAAATTAATTTTCTTAGCAATTAATGAAGCCAGATTTGAATGATTTTGCTCCGAAAGTTAATCAGCTTGGCTGCTTCATCAGCATGAACCAAATGTTAATGTAAAATCTGTCTTGTTTGAGCAGAATAACATGGGATGATTGAGGCATATTTTTGGCACTTGGACACCACAAAAAGATTATGCATTAAATTGTTTTGGAGAACTTGCTGTAAAAAACAGGACTCTCTTATTTTCTTCTTTTAAATGTCATCAGTGCTCAAAGTTTACCATCATTCAACTGTCATCAACAAGCGAATCAGGTATATTAATCACCATCGCAGGGTTTCATCCTGAAAGCAAAAGAGCATAGATTAGTCATTAATAATCATGACACAAGCAGCCATAGCAGCAATGCGTTTATGAGCTGAAAGATGGGTGCATTAATTAGGTTATCATTAAAGTCTGGCAAACATTTATATCAGTAAGTGTCTTATGCTATGAGCACAGTATGCCGCCAATGATATAGTCTTACGATAAAGAAGACGTGATTTCCATATTTTCATTGGTGATTCCTTTTTCAGAGGAGTTGGATTTTAAAACCCTATCCTGAAACAGGACTGAGTTGAATTCAATCATTCATTGCATCACACCAATCAGAACTTTTGGCTAACCCTGCCAACGTGTTGCATGACATGTAGAAGTTGAAACTAAAGGATATCATCAAACCACTTTGCTATGCTCTATGCTGCATAGTTTTGCCCTCTCTCACTTTCAAACAACCCGAATAGATCTCAAAGATTTAGATAATAGCTCATTACATGTTTCTTCCTCCTCTGGTTTTCATTTAAACACCTCTACTGAAAATATTACTTTACAATGGATCTCAAATCCAAACTGAATCCTACAATGTAGCAGAGTTTTTGCTTGGGACGTTCACTTTTACAGGGTATTTGCCTGATGCGACTGATCCCTTTCTGCCCTTTACCTCAGTGTTGCTTGCCTTTTGATTTTGATAATGATGTGGGCTGTGTTCCCTCACCCCTCACCCTAGATGAGACGTCTTATGAGGCCGGCATAAAGGTACAGCTTCATTCTCAGTCAGAGCCTCCTTTCCTCCATGAGCTGGGCTTCGGGGTCGCCCCCGGCTTCCAAACATTCGTTTCCACTCAAGAGCAGAGGGTAGTGTATGTGTGACTAGGCTTGCTGCATGCTGTAAAATACCATGTTGTTCAGTTCCTCCACACCTGTTAAGTTCCACTCTTTTATCCGCTGTTTTACCCTAACCCTACAAGGAATGGATTCATGTACCTCCCGCCTGTTCACCCTTCAGTGTGGCTGAAGCAACTACTTGCAACAGTTTCTGCTGTGTATCCTCGGCATCTTTGTCTTCTCTGTTCAGGAGTTATTGTGTGTCATTTCTTTAAGTTACATATCCAAGTCTGTATTCTAATTAAAATTTTGTTTGTTGTTCAGTTGTACCCCTTCCTTTTCATGTACAGCTTTGTCAACATGAGGTCTTTATTTTAGCTCGCATATCTCAATAGAGCATATTATAGAAACTCTGCCTTGTAGCATCTGAAAGGACCAGACAGTGTGACTCATTAGGTTTTATCCCCTGTGAGGATTCTGCCTGCTGGTCTAGTCTAGTACATTGCTCACCGGGGGGGTTCTATCTGTTGCATGTCCACATTTGAAAGACTGCAGGTTAGAAAGGGAGTTCAATAAAAGCTTAATCATGTTTGCCAGTTTAGCTCCACTCAATCAGTGAATTGCACTTCATCTCCGTCGCTCCCTATTGACTAAATGACCCTTTGATTGTTGGAGTTGGCCTGGTTAGAGCTGCTAGATACGCTAGAGACTTTCACTTGACCCTAATGTGACAATAGCACACAATTCTTCTGAGACGTTTGCCAGGAAAAAAGCTTTTGGCACTGATTGCCGGTCAGCCCTATGTTGCAATTAAAAGCTACTGTAAATACAAAGTCCTAAAGCAAACTAGATTATATATATGCATAAACATGTTTGTATTTTTTTTTCTTTTTGTACTGCTTTATCATGAAATTGGTATTAGCTCCAATAAAAAAAAAGATTGAAAGGGAATTGAAAATCTTGTTGGTAATTAGATGTCAGTTTTTTTCAGTACAATAGAAGTAAAAGATCTGAATGGATTGCAGACACACTGAAGCAAACATAAATTGAGCAAATCACTGCAATTGTAAGCCTGAATAATACTTATGAACAAAATTACTATTGTTCTGTTATAGTTTACTTTAGGTTCATAAATGTACCTAAAGAACATTTATGTTCAAATATAAACATTCCTCAACCCTTTTCACATTTTGTCCCACTATAGCATCAAAAACTCAATATTTGAATGTGATTTTATAGTGCATCCAGAAAGTATTCCCAGCTCTTCACTTTTCCACATTTTGATATTATGCATCCTTACTCCAAATTCTATTAAACTACTCTATCTCCTCAAAAGACACATATTACTCCAGTATGACTTTGGAAAGAAAATGTTTTTGAGTTTTTAGCAATTTAAAAAAAACAAAAAAAAACAACAACACTATGTTACTGTCTGGGATACAAACTCTGTCCATAGTTTGTGGTGTCCTGTCAAAACTATCCAAGTTTCACTTTTTAAGAATGTCTCTAATCCCATGGTTCTCTGTTTCCTCACAGAAACCAAACTTGCATCAGCAATGTTCTGCATGATGTCTGCTTGCTGCGACACATGAACAATAATACTGTTCTGACTGCAAATGTTTTGCCTCCTGTGTCTCAGAGCACATTTTTATTTAAAGACATCTGTTTTTTCAGTGTACGTATGTGTGTTGGGTTTCGTGAGCTCGTCCTCTTTTGTACTTATTCTGCTGTGCACTGGGCTTTTGTTTCTTTTTTGTTGTTTGGTGTAATCCTGCGAGCCGACGTACTGAGGGAAAACATGTGCTGTTTGCTCTTTCAGCTTCAGTACCTCCCACAACCTTGGGGAGACTGCAAGTCCACACCGATAGACTCAGAATTCTTCTCCACGTACAGCATCACCGCATGCCGCATTGACTGTGAAACCCGGTACCTGCTGGAGAACTGCAACTGCAGAATGGTTCACATGCCCGGTATGAATTCAGATTTAGCCTGGCTTGTGGAAATCTTTTTTCCCCCTGTGGTGCTTAAATAAGTAATGAGCTTCACATTTACATTATTCCAAATAGGTACTTCAACAGTTTGCACACCTGAGCAATATAAAGACTGTGCTGACCCAGCTTTAGGTAAGCCCGCACATTTTAACATGTTCAGCATGAGTATTTTTGTTTTTAGATTAATGTGTGAAACCCAGAGCTCAGAAGGTTTGCCATGAGCATATTCCAGGCTTAAGATAGTACTTATGTTGCTTCAGAAATTACTTTCCTCTCAGATAGTGCTGAAGCAAAATAATAAAATTATTGTTTCAAAATTCCATTATGAAGATTTGCGATGTGACTGTGCTTCGCTGAGCTCAAATAAATCGCACCAGTTTTATTCCCTCCCCCCTCCTCTTCTCTCCAGTAATATGGCTTCAGTCATTATTTGCTTTCATAGAAAGTGAACGATGGCAGCGAGTATATTTCTGTTACATGCCGTGGTATTTTTAGCGCAAACTAAGAGCTACTGTATGCAGGTTTGTTTGATTTTTTTATTTTGTTTTCAAATAGATCGCAATATTTTTAAATGACTTTGATCATCCACAGACTTTTTGGTAGAGAAAGACAACGATTACTGTGTCTGTCAGACCCCCTGCAACATGACTCGCTATGGCAAGGAGCTGTCCATGGTAAAGATCCCCAGTAAGGCCTCTGCTAAATATCTGGCTAAGAAATTCAACAAAACTGAGCAATATATTGGGTAAGTATTATGTAGTAACAGTGAAGTATTTAGTCAGCTATTTTTCTTTTCTGATGCATTTTGAGCCAAGTCTCCATCGTTCACCTTCAATGTAACAATAATGAAAGAATCTTACTCAGGTAAATGTGAGATATAAACTGATGTAATGTTATATATCACAGGATATAATATGTGCTGGGTATGCTCTTGTCTGTCCTCTACAGAGAAAATATATTGGTGTTGGACATCTTCTTTGAAGCTCTAAACTATGAGAAAATTGAGCAGAAGAAGGCCTATGAAATTGCAGGGCTTCTCGGTAAGACTCTCACAGTTGCCTATTCTCTCAGAGAAAAAAAAAAACACAACTTTGGTATCAGAACTCAGCAGATCCCTGGTGCAAAGTTCACATTGTGCATCTGAGCCTGGTGCTTTGAGGGTTCCTCTTTGAACTCATAAATAGGCTGAACACATTTTCATAATCTGATGCTCTTCCAAGGACAGCAGAGCTGGTTCTGAGGAGAAACTGGGCCTGCATGGACACTTTTGACAACTCTGTTCAGATTGCTCAGAGATACAGCGAATTAGATGTGACAGCAATGGGAATTGCTTCATGCACCATTGTTCAATTAGTGTACCTGCCTATATCTGTTAATCTCTTCCTCTGTAGGTGACATTGGAGGTCAGATGGGGCTTTTCATTGGAGCCAGTGTTCTAACAATACTGGAAATATTCGACTACCTATACGAGGTAAAAACTTGGCCTTTTTACTTATTCACCTGTGTTTTGGAACTATTATCATAACAAAGGTTCAGTGCAATATTATTTTTGTGTTATTTTATGTAAACTTTATATTACCTAGAGAATCTCTTTCAAATGTACAATGTACAAGGTAGTTTCACCAAGATTGGCTGAACTACAAAGTTTCACAAGAAAAAAATAAATATGCACTACAGGTTTTAGTATTTACATATCTATGACTCCTTAACAGTTCATTCATCTGCAAAATACTTACAACCATTTGGCTGTCCCTCAGAATCCTTACAGGACAGGAAAAATGAAAAATAGCTTTCTGAATGAAAATGCACCAGTAATTAAAATGTCCCACCTCATTTCTTGTTACAACTAAAGCTTCAATAGGTTTTATAGGATGTTATGTGACATATCAACAGAAAGTTTCTATATCTGTGTCATTTTTTCACATAGAAACAGAAGCTTTTGCCCATTCTAAATAACAAAAACACCTCAATATCAGTCACATTATATGGGCATCATCTGTTAACATACATTTTTAAATTTTAAGACAAGTTCTCAATTGACTGTATGTCTATACTTTGAATGGGTCAATCTAAGGAATGATTTAGGACTATCCTGTGTCCTAAACCATTCCATTGTATCTCTAGTTGAAGCCATAATGTCACTCTCCCGCTGGAAAGTAAACTTCTGCCCCATTAAAGTATTTTCTATTAAAGAGGTTCCCTTATTGTCCTGTATTTAGCTCCATACATCTACCCTTTAGATCTCAATAGATTATATGTCCTGGCTGAAGAAACTCATCATTCTTGCATAATGCTGCCAACACCATCCTTTAGGATTATGTGTTCAGGGTGATGAGCTCTGCAGTTTTCCATCTCTTATAATGCTCACCTGACCACATCACCATCTTATGTATTTTTGATTCTCTGTAACAGAAATTGTACATGCTACTTCTCACAACTTTCTAAAAAAGAATTTTCTTCTTTCTAATCAAATCTGTTCAGAGCGTGACTTAGAGTTGTCAACAATTTCTCCCACCGGTACTGTTGATCTATCCCTTCTGAGACCATTGAATTGTTCTCTATGACATGTTCAAAGCTTAGGCTGATTTCTACAGTATATAACCTAAATCTTCTTTTAACTTCTCATATAGCTTAATTATTTTTCTTCAGACTTTTCATTGATGACTTCAAGCAAACCTCTAAAACCTCCACAGAACATCTGGATTGATACTGACCATACATTATGAAGTTTATTTATTAATAAGGGGACATTTGACTGGACTGCATTAGATTCTTTTTAATGGTTTCAGGGAACATAAATGCATATTTTATAAATGTTCAAATTTTGATTTGTTATACATCAAAATCTTTTTTGATGCACTGAATGCTTTTTGTTTATTTCTGATGTTAAGTCATCTGCTGAATATGTCGCTGCCTTCTAGAACCATATTGTGAAACTTTCAGTTTTTCATTTTATAGACCTTGTAGTTGTTACCTAAAGCCATCTTTATGCTTGAAAAAGTGGGAACTGAAGGAAAACATGCAACTGCTGTTTGCACATGTGACAGCAGGAAATTGTCCACATGAGAAATGGAGAAGAAATATAACAGCATGAAGAATAGGTTTTGTGTTAACAATTTAGAACATGATACAAAAGAGCCACTGTGAAGTTTGGTGCTTATGGTTTGCAAAACTGTGAGGATGGAGTATAAGACTATCAGCTTGATATACAGTAAATATTGAATGTTTCAAGGTGAATTTAAGCCAAAGCCATATCTCAAGTGATTGCTTCATGGTGAAAACAGACCAGGATCCTCACATTTTTTCCAAATCATCATTGAATAAATCTTCAAAAGTGCATTTATGGAACTTATTTCGTACTGCATTATAAAGTTCATTATAAAGCAAAATCCCAGACTTCAGTCTACATTGCATTAGTTTTTTTCTTTGACTTGAACGAGCACAAAGTTTTGTAAAATAAACTTTTTACCCATAAGCTATAGGAACAAAACGATTGCATGAATAAATAATATGAGGATACTGTGGCAGCAAAAAGTTTTTTTTCTTTAGTGATTACAGTTGAGCTTTTTATATGCTGAGATTAAAACTGCAATGTCTTAATTGCTTCTTGCTCCTTATTGCCTCTTAAGGCTATATCTCAAGTGTCACAAATATGCTGAACTTTTAATGCAAATGTGGAAACTTCTTGAGGCAGTCAAATGAAGAAATAACCAATGTAATAACTGAACTGACTGGCAAAAATGAGAAGAAAGAAGAGAAAGATCCAATAACAGATGCAGCTAAAAACACAGACCGCAAGAAAACTACAACCAAGGATTCTGTTGTTATTTCAATAGAATAAGAAATTTGAAAAAATATCAACTGTGCATAAACCAGGTGTTTTATAGGTAGACTTCAAGGAACCTCATAGGCCGCCTTCAAAACCTATATGGACAAAATCAAACCAGTTTTATAATATGAATTCAACTAACAAATGAATCGCATTTGTGCTCAATAAACACATGGTTTCTACAATAATCTTTTTTAGAATATAATGAGATCCAGTTGCTTTAAGCCTTGCTGCAAAAAAGCAACCTGAAATGTCAACACAACTTGCCAAATGTGACATTTCTTCAGCAGCAGCTGTATTTTCTGAGAACTGCAGTGTTAATCTTTTTCAATCTTAGTGGGATTGCAGAAATAATCTTTTCACAGATATTGAATGTCATTAAGTCTTCTGAATCATGTTTTTTGTGTCTTCTTTTAGGTGTTTAAGGATAAGGTTCTGGGTTACTTTGTGCGCAAGAAACGGCCGCAGCGTTGTCAGAGTGACAATCTGGTAATTATTTTTTCTTGTTTTCTCTGAATGCAGGTGGATGAATGAAATAAAGGTCAAGTATCACTGAATGAGCTAAAGAACAATCAAATTTCTACTCACATTTAAAACACTAAACAGTGTCGCATAGTTAGAAAAGACTAAAACTCATCAAACGACATCACGAACATCTGGGAGAAATAGTATGTTTTCTATTTTTTTTTTCTTCGAAAACATACTAACCCACTCAAATTCACATAGCTGCTGCTCTATATTAATTTTAAAGAGATAGTTTTTGTGGTTTTTTTGTGGAAAGAATTTAAAAAGCTTTGTTGCTGACAGATGTTTGAAAGTATCTTTCTTAAAGAAAAAAAAATGTTTGCAGGAAAAAACAGTCAACACTCAAAGACAACAATAAATATATACAAATATTAATATTTTTCCACAAAAGACAGTCATTTGAATTGGAAAAGGTAAAAATACAGTCAATTTCAAGCTTTTTAATCAGCAAAAAATCCTCCTCTGATATATTTCAGTGACTTCTTAAATCAGTAAACCAATAATGATAAAAGTAATAGTAATAATTCTGTAATAGAGGCTGAACAAGCAAATCCCCTTCAATCACGCCTGTAAGATGTGCCAGCTTGTTCCTTAAGTATGGTTTAAGCTTGCATTCCACTTTACCTTCTCTCCCCTACAGCAGTTCACAGAAAGTTTAAACTTACTCACTCAGTTCATGTTACAGAGATGGTGTATGGTTTATAATTTAATCATTATATTTCAGACTTGTTTTTCAGCAAATATGCATCTGAGAGTTACCTATGAATTATTTCTTCAGACGTTAAAAAGTAATGCGCATGCAAATATCTTACCAGCAGTGGACAACCCTCATAACTCACAAAGCATGCATGGCATTAGATATTCATTCTCACAAAAGCCAGTTATTCTTTGCAGTGGTTATGGAGTTATGGAAGAGTACGCTACCAGTGACCTGTGTGAAGTAAAAGATGAGAACAGAACATATAAAGCCAAACTTTCTGATGTGATATAAGTGGTTTCAAAAACGCAAATTTTAAAGATGTTCAAGAGAAAGCTAATTTACTGATTGTAATTTTGACCAGAAATGCCTTATATGTTTTTTGACTGTCTTAGCATGTGTTTTGTACAGAAAGATAAATAGTGATCTACTGGCTCCGTATTGGTATTGTTCTTGCTTTGATCCTGTTAGTTTTAGCTTAACTAATCTGGCACTATACTAAATTAAGATGCCAACAGAGGCATAAACTATAGTTAAGGTAGTTACTGCTTAAACCTCTCAGCATAATCTCACCTCAAAAGTCATGAACTATCCCTCTAATAATTTCTGAAAGTACAATTTAATGGCTCTACCAGCAATCATGTAAACATTTTTAATTGCATATGACCTCTTATTGTCACAATTAGTTTCACACCAATTCTTTTTGCACTATTTTTTTTAAAGTCCGTATTCCTGTGTTGATAAATATGTAATTTACGTTTATTTAGAGGTGAAAAACATTCTTGCTTCCCTGTAATATGGCAGGAACATTAGAACAGATTCACATGCAAGAAGGCAGAGAGGAAGCTATTAAAATAGATTTGAAGATTTTATTGGCTTTTTATGCTAGTGTTTTCAAAGTCAATGAAGCCAACTATCTCATTTGAACAATGGGGAAGATTTTCCTTAAATCACAGAATTTTGTGGAAGCCAAATGTTGCCTCGAGGGCCGGTCTCCAGCAACTTTTAGATGTGTCTCTACTTCAACACACCTGAGTCAAATAATGAGGTCATTAGCAGGACTCTGGAGAACGTGACTGCACTTAGGAGGTGATTCAGCTATTGGATTCAAGTGTGTTGGACCAGAGAGACATGTAATTGTTACAGGACACCGGCCCTCAAGGACCAGGATTGCCCACTTCTGATCTAGATGTTACTAGCCATGTATCTATAATAATAATAATAATAATAATAATAATAAAATATATATATTATAATAAAATAATAATAATAATAATATTAATATATATATATATATATATATATATATATATATATATATATATATATATATATTATTTTTTTTTCAACAAAGATTTTGTGCATTTCAGAAAAAGCTCAGCCTTATCGAAGCTAAAACTGTTCTTGTATTTCAGTGTCATTGTAATTAAGGTAATTTCATTACACTTTATTTACAAGGGACCATTTTTTTATCCTTGCGTTTGTCCTCGATTTCAGAATACTGAAAACGCAATGCGTGTCACATTTGGGAACCAAGAAATATGACATGGAAAATAAGTTGTGGACAACCTTTTTTCATTTTCTGCATGAAGAATTTTAGCTTGTGCATGCTTGGTCGGCTAGGGTTCAGAACTGATTTATTATAGAGTGAGAAGTGTGTATAAAAAATGTTTATTGTGTTTCGACAGAGTGAAGATGCTGTTTATATAATGGGCATGAGCCAGTACACTAAGGAAGAAATTTGCTTAAGTTTGAATTTATTGGATTTCTCCTGTGGGGGAGGGAGCATTTGCTTAGTGTCCTCTAATTGCTTTTTAAACTATTTATCTTTTGTGTTTAGCTCCATATACACTCCCTTCAAAAAGTATTCAGACTCCTTATACTTTGCACGTTTTGTCATGTTACAGCCACAAATTACAATGCATTTTATGAGAAGTACATGTGACAGATTAACACATAGTAGCAAATAACTGATAAACAGAAGGAAATGATACAAGGATGTATTCATTTGTTTTACAAATAAAAAATTGAAAAGGGTGGCATGCATTTTGTGTTTAGCCCCGAGTTAATAATTTGCACAACCACCATTCCCTGCAGGTACCACCTTCAGACTTTGGGGGTTTGTCTCTAACATCCCAATCATGTATGCTGAAATTTGTGGTTGTGACATGAGAAATTTTGAGAAAGGCCAAAGGTGTTTAATATTTCGCAAGGCATGTATGTCATGTGGTCATTGCTAGAAATCATCGCTATCATATTTTGTTTTCTGTCCAACACTGTGGCATGCAAAAATTGGGCCAAGGAGTGTCCAAACATTTGCACTGTGTCTGTTTTTACAATTCCATTGTCATATCACCATTTACACTACCTGAGCAGAAAGTATTTTATCTCCAATTGGATTTTGTTTTGTCATCTCATGAATGAATAAGGGAAAATGTTGCAGGAGATTGATAAGCAGATTGGTACATCGTCTGCAATAAAACGAGCGCTGTACCAGTCTGTCATGGTTAAGAGAGAGCAGAACCGCAAGGTAACGCTCTTGTTTCACTGACCTATCTACATTCTATCTTCATCTACGGTCACAAGCTTAGGTAGTGATCAAAAGAATTAGTTTCAGTTACAGAGTGTCTGTGCTCTCCCTGAGAGATAGGGTGAGAAGCTCAGTCTTCCGGGAGGGATTAGAGTAGAGCTGCTGCTTCTCCACCCTTAACTGCCCCAGCCAGTTGAGGCAGCTCAGGCATTTGGTTAGGATACCTCATGGATCCTCCCCTGGTGAGGTGCTGCGGGCGCGTCCCACCAACAGGAGACCCAGAGGAGAGACTATGTTTTCCAGCTGGCCTGGGAACACCTTGAGATTCCCCTGGAGGAGTTGACCCAGGTGGCAGTGGTCTGGGCTTCCCTGCTTAGTCTGTGATGGATGGATGGATGGATGGTTTATTCTGAACTCTCATTACCCTCATTGATCATCAGCACATCCAGATGTTAGTAACCTGTCTTTCATTAAAAAAAAGCTTTAAATTTAGTTTGTGGAGACCCTGTAATGCAGTTTCTCCTCAAAGTTTACCTTATAACATTTACATTGTTTTTTTTTTTTTATTTATCCTTTATTTTCATTTAAATCACCCTCACCCATCTTTCTTTTCATCATGTCTATTCCAGGAGTTTCCAGAGAACCCAACCAGCCCTGGTGTCACGCCTAATCATGCCCCCAGGTAGCACACCCCATTAATAACAAATGCTCCCTCCCATGCTGTCCCTCTCTTTCATTCATACCTGAGATTCACGCCATGCATCAATGGTTAGAAAAGAATTATTTGGCAGTCAAAAAGAGAGGGGTGATTAACCGGCTCTGGTGAGCATTTTGATATCTTTTCCTACCCAAGGACAGGTCAGTCATGAAGAGTGTCTGTGTTTTTAGGCTCACAAAGAGAGACAGAGTTGGTTGGATTCTCCAAGTGCCTCTAAAATTTACTCTCTGCACAATATAAAACCTGCTCCGTCCACTGAATAATGATGCTTTCCCCATATAAGTTAAAGTACAGCACACGCGTGAAAATAAAACACATATTTACTCGGTTGTACAAAACATTGGGCCACTTGAGATCCATTTGTCTCCCTGGAGTGCAGAGGTTCATTCAGCTGCAATGCATTTCAGGCTTGTGCCAGATAACATCACTAGATCATCACATTGTGACATGACGTTATCACAGGCCTGCATGCAATGAGTTTGCCTGATTTACACATGGGTAGTTGCTGAAATAATATTTTTCAGAGTAATACACAACATCAACAATAACTTAAAGCCTTTGAGTCATTCAAAAAGGGATGTATTATACAGACTAACTGGACACAAAGTGATATATTCCAAGTGTGTGTTTCTCTTAATTGTGATGATTACGGTTCACAGCTAATAAAAACCTGAAATCCTATATTTTCTTTATAGAACATTAGAATTTTAAATAAGATCAATAAAAAGGACATTTAATCCTGAAATGCTATGACATGATTATGACATATTATATCTTTCAGAATTACATTTGTCTCCTGACAAATGTCCAGATGGTCATTGACACACCACTCTAAGAGGATAAACAACAAATTTCATATTGTGAAGCAATATGAAATTTGCTTCACAAGGCATGGTCTGCAGCTCTAGTCGGTGTAGTCATAGCAACCACATGTAAATGCATCCAGAACATGGCCTACAGCTGTGTTTTGCTATTCCTGAACTAGAGAACATCAGAAGTGTCTTGTTTGGGCTGAGGGTAAGAAAAAGTGGACTCTGGATCAGTGGTCCAGACATAATTTCAGTTAAAAGTAAATTTTGCATGTCATTTAGAAAAAAATGCAAATCACCAAACTCACCTGCTCTAAGCCCCATAAAACATTTATGGATTACTATCAAGATGAAAATTAGACACAAGCAGAGCCAAGGCTGAATGTGAGCTAAAGGCCATTATCAAAGCAACATGGACTTCCTTAACATGTCAGCAGAGCCGCATGCTGATCACATTCAACACCAATTTGGTAATTAATGACAATAGAGCCATGGACAAGTCTTAAGCACATTTATTGTACAAGTACATGGACATACTTTTCAGTAGATGTTTAAGAATTTAATAGAATTTTTTTCTTTAATTTGGTCTTATGAAATATTGAAATAAAAAAAATTAAATTAAGGTTTTCATTAGTTATAAATCATAATCATCTAAATTATTAGAATTAAGTGCTGAAAATATATTACTGTGCGATGCATATGTATAATAGATGAGTTTCACTTTTTGAATTATTGAAATAAATCTTTTAAGATATTCTGATTGATTAAGAGGACTTGCATCTGCATTTATCTAATGGATTGTTCTGTACTCATAAGGAAATGCAGACTTCCAGTATGTTGTTGTGTCAAATTCCTAGAGCTTTAGAGTTGTACTTATTAGTGCAAAAACACAACTAAAAACATGTTTTCTTTCTCCTCTCCCTGCTTTTGTTCATTTCACCTCTTCCCCTTTACATGTGTAACATCTCCAAATCCGAACTCATTACTTTATCTTTCTCTACATATGTTTATGTCATTTATCATCTTCCATGAAATATCCTGCCCTTGTGTCTGTCTCAATGATAATCATCTGGCAATTGTTTTCTGGTTTTGATTAATTTCCCCTCACCACATTTGATTTTTTTTGTTCTTTTTGTTTCTTATGTCCAACTTTCACTTTGATTTTATCTGTTTATCGACTTATTGGTTTCCTCCTTCTTCGCCATCTCTTCCTCCCTTAACCCGGTTGAACTCATCTTCCCTGCTTCCCCCTCCCCACTCTGTTTTTCTTTTTCCTGCAGAGCACATGTGACACCCTCCGGAGTCACTCGGACAGTCTCGGATTCACGCCGAACATGTTACCTCGTCACCCGACTTTAGGCAACTTTGAGGAATTTGCTTGTTGATGACGCAACGCAGGGGCTGGGGCACATTTTGAGACTTGACGGCAAACTGTGAAATAATTTGTGCATTCAACAGATAAGCATTAAGTGTATGCTCAAAAGCAGTATGATAGAAATAGAATATCATCATCAACACACACAAAAAGAGACCACTTCGAAAACAGAACTCAGGTTTAACACCCATGTGAAGGGCATCAATGTTCATTTTATCCATGTTTCATTTTGTATCTTTAGTTTTGTTGAACTGTCACTTTAAATCAAACAATCCTCACAGACAAATCTGTCTAAAAATGAGTCTACAATCTATGTTGAGTTTTGTAACAGCATTATGTCAGTTTTCCTGTGTATTAATCAATTAAGAAAACAACAAATATAGGAACTGTGCAAAAGTGTTCATTGTTTTCAGTACTAAATCTCCCACCACTTAAACCAGTGCTGTATTGAATAACCATATACTTTTAAGAGGTAATTGTTGGTTGAAAGAGCTTCTAAGACCTGAATGAGAATACATGACTAATGTTGCCTTTCGCTACATTGAGACTATGAAATGTCTCTAATTAGACTGTGCTTACTTGACTTTGAAAAAGAGCAGGAATTTGCTAAAACAGTATGTATTATTTTACAATTACTATGTGACATACTGAACCGAAATTTGATTTATTTTCAGTTATTTTTGGTGATGAAAAAGGCATTTGATTGTAACTTTAGCTTGTATTAAATTTGTTTTGGATTTTTTTTATTTATTTATTTATTTATTTTTTGCTTTTTGTCCCATTTTGGTTTTTATTTAATTCTCCCTCCCATTTAAATGGATGTTATCCAATTATCAGTTCAAATGACATGTATATGATAATATGTTTGGTCACTTAATAGACAGAATCTTAAAAGCACATATCTGTAATTTAATTCATCATAGTCAACAAGGACATTTCAGCAATGCAAAATGCCATGTCTTTCACAGTCATCATATCCAATACCTAAAATATTCTTTGTCTGACTCACGCGCCAGGTTTTTCATTTGCCAAACTTATTTACTCCTTTTCAGAACACATGACCTAATAAGTTATGTTTCAGATTTTAATTGTGAATTATAAAACTGTTATGACACCAAGTAACATGTGGCTCTAATATTTACATATATTGCATTGGTACTTGGATCAAATGATCTTTGTTTTTTTGTTGTTTTTTTTCCTTTTTCATATGAACATCTTGGACTGAAATTTCTATGTCCTACACACAGTCTTTGAGTGTCCTCAAATGTTCAAATAATATTTTGCTGAACCGATTTGAAAATTAGGTCAGGCTAACCTGCTGTAGCAGCCTTCCAAAGCATTCGGCATGCAGATGTAAGCTAATCTTTATCAGTACAGACAAATTGGAAAGTACAGCACCAGAAAACAAATGCTAGTATTGAATCATCGCAATGACATTTGTGTAGCATTTACATAAATTTTGTAGCAGTACAGAATGTGCCAAATATATTGCTTCTCTGTATTGTGACTGTCACGCAAGAAAAATATGACATCACTAAAAAAGGCTGTGGCTGCCTGGCTTGGCTAGAGATCAGATTACTATTGCTGCAGTGCCAGACAGGTAAAAAGGTGATTCTGCAACTTTTGTTTTCTCAAAGTCACATATCGTCATGCGCCAGTGAAACATAATGCTGATATGCAATATTGTTATGGTTTTAAATAGCCCTGTCCATTTGAAATGTTCTTCTTGACTTGAAAGAATTGGACAATGGATATTTGTGGTAGGTATTCAGTTTAGCTACTGAATATGAAATTTGACAAAAATTTTAAAATATATAAAATTATTTTAAATCTTTAAAAAAAAGTTTTGTTCATATAAACTCATTTGTGAGGACCTAGATGTAAGAAAAACAATCTAGATTGGTTACTGTAAGACATTTTGAACAAACAACATAAAAAAAGACAATTAAATTTTATGTTTGAAAGCTTAAAAACTATTTGGAGCATAGGAGAGGCTTGATTATACAGTGGCCTGCCATAATTTCTAGGGTGGGTTTCCTTTCTTCACTATAAACGAAATGTTTTGATCACAGATAAATGTAAATCAGTCCAACAAATACAAAGTTAAATATTGGCACTGAAATTCAGAACAAGAGTAAGATAGGATTTGAAGTTGAATGAAAATACTTTATTTGCCAAATCACATAGGAAGTTGTTGAACACATTATGAATTTCTACTTTCAAGTTTTATCACTAATTTGTAATGCCTTGCACAGTTTATTAATCTTTACAAAATTTGATAGCTTTAAAATTAGATAGACCAGCACAATGTTCATATTTTGAGGTGAAAAGGCAAAATATTTTTCAACATTTGGGTGCTGTAACATCATAGACACAATATCAGATGGAGAATTTAAGAAGAATATCGTATAAAGAATATCAGATGAAGAAATTGAAAGAGCTTAAAACAGGATAATCCTAAAGAAAACATTAAGATGTATATTTACCCAAACACCCTATTAAGTCTGATTTTCAGTTGTTCTACAAAGAATTGGAAGACATTTTTAATGAGGGACATAGTTGGTGGTGAGACAGACCCCTAAAGACCTGCAGCTGTAGTTGCAGTATTGATTCAGGGTGGCTAAATATAAATACAAGTCACATTTTCAGATTAATTTATTTTTGCATCTTTTACTTTCACCTAAAACTTATGGACTAATTTTGTCTATCATTTAAAATCACATCAAAGTTACCCTGACGTTTAAGACTCTGGTGTAAAAATATGTGAAGTAGGATAAAGCACTGTAATATTTTGGCTGTTGCCATATTTGTTGTCTGAAAAACTACCAAAACTAACACTGTAATGGGGAAAAAAATTAAATAGCAACTGGGACAACAAAAGTGACATCTTTCACTGTGAATGAACAAGAATTATGCCAGATGATACAACACCGAATGCAAAAATAGTGAAAGGAAAATGTATTCTAAACTTTTATTTAACTGAAATTTGAAAACAGAGGCTTCACACATATTTACAAATATGGAGTCTCAATGGGTTATGAAGAAACACTTAATTCCTGGAGGTAGAGCTGGGGCTCTCGTAGCCAGATCAACTGAAGTGAAAAAATTACTTTGAGGTGATGAAATTTACATAGACCACTTTCATCTCTGGGGGAAAAAAAATGTTAGTTTTCATAAATGCAAGATTGATTTCACTTGAACAGAAACCGTTTGGCTTGCTGCTGCCCTTCTTATTTAACCTGTTCTTCCATCATAGTGTCTTAAAGGTATTCAGCAGCACAATCCCATGTGATAGTAATGTATACACTACTAAGAAGAGTTTAAAAAGACTGGTGACATTCCTAAACTTGATAGAAACTTGTAAATACTTGCAGTCAAATGCTATAAAAAAAAGTCACAGATACTTATATAAAACATTGCATATGAATATTTATAAACTGATAAATATACATAGCTCTTATTCTTCGTTTATCCATTAATAGAATTTGGATTCCACGTCTTTTTGGGGATTACACGCTGACTTATAAAATAATTGCCTCAAAGCATCATAACCATGCTTCGCAGCACTACTCAGTTTGGTTGATTTATGAGTTACATTGTACAAATTGACCACTGTATACAAACATTATTATCCCAGAAAATGTAATAAGTCACAAATAAGAGTTTGTGATGTATAAATGATCTAGTATAATAAACTATATTTACCCATCCATGCTTAAGTACATAACTTTTATCTTGGTGTCATGCTTCTTCCTCTGTTTCAGTTATTTAAATCCTTGTCTCTCAAATATCGGACCTGTAGGTACTGAGCAAGAAGTCTTACACCCACCTTTCTCTTTCTTTCACGTGAAAGGTTTTAGATGTAAGTTTCATTTTATGGCGTTCAAACAGCTGTAGCTTTATTACTTTGTAGTTTGTGTATTAGATGACTGTTGATGTGAAGCACAAACCCTTGGAAATTAGCCATCGCTTGAAAGCCAATGATGGGATGTCTGTGATCCTGACAGCCTTGTGTGGCTCTAATTTAAAATGACACACACTGTTAAATATGATGTGCCCTTGGCCCTGACAACAGGAACAGAGCTACCTTTAAGGCAGACTTTTTAAGAGGTTTTACATTTTCAGGACAAAAAAAGATAAATGGAGTTGCAGTAAAAGCAATAAAGATAGATGCGGTTGTTATGAGAATGGCGTAAAAAAAAAAAAAAAACAGGAGAGGGACTCGAGCTACATGAATATAGGTAAATGTCATTAAATTAAAATATTGTTGGTGAATTTATTTCAGTAATTCCATCCAGAAAGGAAACCTATTTCCAGCAGTTATTGACATTATTGATATATATATATATATTTTTATAATTCTGGTCTACAGTCACTATAAATCCAGTATTAATTACATAAGTCCAATAAAAACATTTTCATTATGAAAATGTTGTATTATCTACACAATCGAAAAATATAATCACAGCGCTCCGTATCTGAGCATTATATTGGAAAGTTCAATGAAAGGAAAAACTTTGTGAGAAAAAGGAGCACAAGCAACAGGGTTAAGAGGCTTGAGATTCTAAAACAAATTGTTAGGACATTGCTGAACCAGAGACAATGTCTAAAGCATCGTACCCAGGTTTAAAAAAGGACCTGAATGTTGCTCAATGGTCCAAAGTATTCTTTTTAGTTGGAAGTATATTTTGTAATCAAGGTCCCAGAGTCTGGAGGATGTCCAAGGTGCCTGACATTCAATTTGAAGTTTTGATAGTCAGCAATAATTTGGCGAGTCATGTCATGTACTAGTGTTGGTTCACTGCCTGTTTTCTAAGTTCAAAATCAGCACAGCCAACTATCAAGACATTTTATAGCACTTTATAACTCTCTGTGCTTAAAAACTATAAGGAGATGGTGATTTTATCTATCCTCTAGACTGGAATCCATTCCACACTACTTTAATTACCAAAACTTGTTTAGTGATCAGAATATCACTATTAGGATATTACTATACTCGATTCAACATCAATCTGGATTGCCCTTAGCCCCACCGAGAATAAAGATTACAGTAAAGAAGAAAAAGACAATCACCAAACTTAACCTAGCAGACAAGCTGAAGGTCAATATGAAAACAGTCTGCATTCCTTAACACGTCAGTAGAGCAACGCCACCTCAGTGCCATAATGCATTGAAGCAGAAATACATGCAAAAGAAGACCTGACCGAGTGTAAAGTACAGTGCATGGACATACTTTTCAGTGGGCTAACATTTCTGTATTAAACATTTTTTATTGGTTTTATGTCTTAATTTTACAACAGAAAAAATCATTTAGTATTTTTATTAGCTGAAAGTCATAATCTTTAAAGTCACCAATGATAAATGTTTAAATATATTACAGTGGTTATTAACTTTATATATTATATAGAATTACTGAAATTAATTTATCAATTACATTCTAAATTAATGACATTAATCTGTATTAATCAGCAGGAGTGGATGTAAACAGAAATCTGCCAATTGTAACACAAAGGTACGAAGGTGGCCATTGTATAAAAACCATTACCATCCAAACATTTAACACAGAGGTCCTTGTTACACTATGATGCTGCTCTGATGATGCTGCATTGCTCTGATGGATTTGGGTGGGAGTTAAGTTACTGGGAAAAACAAGAAAAAAAAAAATAAAAAACTGACTCAACTTTTCTGCATACTCTGGAGAGCCTAGATGAGGGCTTTGTTGGAATGTCCCAGGTCTTTACCTCTAACCCCAACCCCTGCCTTATTACATGTAAAAGAACAGCAGAGTGTACCTGAGCTGGCAGAAATCATCAATGAACTTCATGAAGTTGATATTTACGGCATAGCTATAGTCAAAATACAAGTATTCTAAACAAACAACTATTTTATGCTAATATTTTACAGCAAATCACACATTTTCTCCTTGCATGATCATTATGTATTCCTAATATATCAGATCTATCAATGTAATGATAGCTATGCTGTTCACTTTGTATTGTCCAAGGTGTATTTCTGGAGTCAGATGAATCAAAAAGGGTTTTCTCCACATCTTTTTGAAATGTATTTGACAATAATACACACAAACCTCTTAGCTATTTAAGCAAAGGTTGTTTAAATATATTACAGCTTAAACTGAAGCTAAGGTGTGCCTTTAAGACGGATTCTTACAGGTAATATCATTTTACCCTACCCAACACACACATCCACAAATATCTGGAGACCTGGACTTGTTTCATCTGGCTCTATATGCACTATGTGTATTTTACTGTAGATATGTGATTTTAACTCTGTACATTAAATAGTTATTACACACTTGACTATGTGGTTGCCCATAAATTAAAACGTTTCCCCTTTTTAAAGATGTTGACTGACAGATGGCATTTTTTATCTGTTTTGACACATCGGGTATTTGATATGTAGAAGAAAAACAAGTATGGATACACTATTGGGGAGGAGGGAACAAGAAATGTCTAATTTGTATATTTAAAATAAATTCCTAAACAAGTCAACTTCTGAAAATGTGTTTGCAATTAACAGTCTTAGCAGATTACGTTTCTGCACGTTAGAAAAACTGGACACGCAAGAGAGCTGTTAGCACAGACCTTCAAGATGTTAAATTAAGATAGGTTAATCCCATGTGAAAATTATAAACGATTAATGTATAATGAATCATTTATAATTAATCATTATAAATTATTAATTTATAATTTTCACATGTCAGAAATGTTGAATCTGCCTGTATGTAATTGGAAGGTTGCAAAAGAAAAACTTGCAAATAGACCAAAACCGTCAGCAGCTATTCAAGGATGCTGGAACATGATAAATGAAGAAAACAAGTTTAAAAAAAATAAAATAAAAAATAAGCAAAGTGCATGCCTCAATATAAACCTTTCAGAAAAGTTAAAGAAAAACATTTAAATTGTTATGGTATACTTTGCAAAGCCAGAATATTCAGTCGTTAGCTCTCATATCTGAATCAGATATAGATTCAGTGCCATTTGGTAAACTGTGAATGTCACTTTACAATATTCACAACTTTACAGGTTACATTGTTGTAGAAAACATGATAAAATCAAAGACTATTATTGTCAAGCACAAAAAGCTAAAACCAGATAAAAAAATGTCTATGACATTTTTTTATCTATGACATTTAAAGTATATAGCACAATATCTCTTACATACATGTAAATGATACCTGGTCAAAATTATCTTTAAGGTGCCAAAAATCTTTAATATTTGCTGTACAACTATGGATTAAAAAAAATTACAAAAACCAATGTTGCTGAAGTTTGATTTAATTTGTGATTTTCACATGTATTTATCTAAAATAAATCAGGTTGACATCAGCTTTTATCCTGCAAAGATTTTAAATATTGAATAACTCAGGAGTGAATGATTTCTCACAGAAAAGAAAAGGTGCATCCTTTTTTACTTAGCTAAATATGGATTCTTAATGGCTTTAACATAGTCACAATGTTTGTCCCAAGTTCTACTAATGAATACAAACACAGAAGCCAAAGTGCAAACCCATCCTTCATTCAAATAAAGCTTCTTATTGCTGCTGTAATCCACAAACCAAAGAAGCAACAAAAGAAGTTGGTTTTGTTTTTTTCTTTATAATTTAAGTCAAAAGCACGCATCCTTCAAACATTTTAAATGCTTAAAATGTCACTAAAATCCAACATATCTACGCAACTACTGAGAATACAATTCTGTACCAACTAAAGGTTTTGCTACATTTTAAGTAAAAGAAAACAGACATTCCATGTTTAATAAATACATGCACCCATTAACTATTTTACATAATTCCAATGAAGGAAAAATATTTTCCCCAGTGAGAAAGTTGCCTTAGATACCACTCAATCTGTTGGCTTTTAATAGCAAAAGTATCACTGTAATCATCTGGAGTGGAATAAAACAGCTAACTGTTAATATGGCAATTACTAAACAGAAAAAGCTCACGGTGCAAAACAATAGTTTACAGAATTAGATGTGTTGTTTTCTCTTTAAACTAGTAGAAAACCATAAAAAAGCATTGCAGAGATAAGCAGTGTCAAAATAGTAAATGTTTCACAAATGGTCATCATGTAAATATTGGTCTGCTTATTAATAGCTGTATTATTCTGAATGTCCGTGTTTAACGTGTAATAATCTTCAAAACTATTGTGACAAAGTGCACAAACATAAATACAAAGATGGAAATAAAAAGCCTGAGAATAAAAACATATTAATAAAAGTTGCTTTTCATACTAATCTACAATCTGTAATGGTCTGTGGAACAAACACTTCTGAATCAGCATTTAAAGTATAAGAAACGGTAAAAGTGTGAAGTCCTCAGAGTAAAAATAGCCTGCAGTCTTTTCATCCTTCTTTGTGTTATTTCTTGGAAAATTGTTTATTTGGTAGCAGTGACAGCTGGGGAAAATAACATCTGCAGCTAGTTCAGCCTTTAGAGAAAAGAACAAGTTTATACTAAGAAAAATTTTATTAAATCCTACAATTTATTGGAGCAGTTCTGAGAAGGCAGGTTGGTGCTTCCCTGTGATAAGTACTTAATGAAATCCTTACTTCCTGGAAGTCTGATTAAAAAAAGTAAAACTCTCAAAAGGGGGAAGCATTTGCACAAGTCTATAGAATTTCTAAACTCCTGATAAATTAGTGTAACACTATGGTGGACCGCATTAGCTACCCAGGGTGTCGACATATTAGCAACAGCAAAATTTAACAACAGGGAGAATATAAAGTATTCAAATCAATAATTGCACCAAAATACCTTAAAGACCACTGATATATAAACCGAATGAACACTGATTACGGGATTTTAACAAAAAAAATAAATAAATATGTTGACTTTTAATGTGGATATTAGTCACATGTGGCACCTGCCTATATGATAAGGTTCTGTTAGTGCTTTGGCTGATTGGTGCATGTATATTGATAAGCCCCTCCAGGCAGACCTATTAAAATAGGAGAATTCAGAATCTGTCAAAAGATTGTAGGCAGATAACTCTCTTAAGTTCTTTACTTAGTGTAAATATGGACCAGTTGGCCACTGGGGCTGAAGCTAACCGCTAGTTTAAAAGAGGCCAAACCCAAAGCAGACTTTTAAAGCAGTTACAATCTCAAAAACGTTACCGTGGCTTATTCAAACTATTTACACATATGTCAGTGATTTAACAGAAGATGGAGATAGGAGAGGCAAAGGACTTCCTGCATAAACCTAACTACTAAAAGCAAAAATACTAATATTTTTTCCACAGCTGGAAATGGGCCTGTTCTCCATAAGATTAATGGATGGACACTTTATTTGTGTCCATCCAAATGCAACCATTCATCATCACTGTTTAGATCACCTCATGCAGATGTGACGTGTTTTAAAGTTAAATAGTGCTCACATAAATTGTGTTGCTTTTGATATTGAAGTTTTAAACTATACGATCCACTTTGTTCTTGGGTCCTCTGAGCAAGCTGTCAGCGTCAGCAACCAGGGCTAACCAATCAGAATTTATACCAAATGGACACAAGAAAGGTATGCACTGCAGGTAAGATATTTACTCATAAGCTTTACCACTTTACAGAACCACATATATTTATTAACTTTCCCTTTAAGCCAGGCCTGCACCCTAAGCAGTGGTCCCCGACCCTCGGCCGCGGACCGGTACCGGTCGTGCAAGAAATAATTAAATATTTCCGTTTTATGTATTATTTGAGTTTGGAGGATCTTTTATTTTGAAAATCCTTTAACCGGATTCTCGTCTTGCGCGCCAACATTGAGCCCACAAGCAGCAAAATGAGTAAGAAACAGATCAGATGTCTTTGGAAAGTTTCTTTGCGAAGGGGAAAAGGCCCAGAGAAGAGACAGGAGAATGGATTTATCCCGGTAGGTGATTCCCACATTCCAAGCCCGCTCTGCGTGATATGGTGACCGGCTCGTTAATGAGGCAATGAAGCCTTCAAACTGCTTCGCCACGTAGAGACCAAGGACCCTGTGCATAAGAAACTCTTCAGGTGTCATTGTCTCTCATCACTCCCAGATGGGACCGTCTCTTTGCAGAGAAACAAGCTCAGTTAGTCGTTATTGTGAAGTAAAATGTTCGTTTTTGTGGCGCATATGTATCTTATTTTGAAGGGATATGTAAACGTTACCATAGTGACCAGAGTCAGAGAGCTTTAGGGCAGTTGTCGAGATGAGTAGAGCTTGTGAGTTTTAGGTCTGGTTCACACGGTACGATTTAAGGTTTGACGACCGATTTGCCAATCTTCGGTGACCACAGACGACACAAGAGATTCGATTGGTTCGTGTGTTTAGCCACACGACAGGAGCAACACAACACACACGAACCGATTCCACTCACGAACATCCCGATTCCAGAAGAAAATCCAGTAAAACCCCCAACATACCGCAGGTGAATTTAGAATAATCAAACACGGATGACGATGGAGAAGCAGTAGTGATCGTTTGTGGACTCATTTTAAGCGATAAAAGACGTAAAAAGAAAAGGCGTTTGATAAAAGACGGCGGGAGCAGCCGCTCTATTTGCTGCACTATGATTTGGAGGTGAGTTATGTTTTTTCGTAGTTAACAATTTTAACTGAATAAACATAACCACATATAGTAAACATATATAAAAATTACCTTTACACATAGTAAACATTTCCACATATCACCTCGGATGTCCACCATGTCAACTGTTTGGGATTCCCCTCTGTTCTTACGTCACCGCGCTTTCTGATTGGCTACCTGTCACTTCAGTTCTCGCTCCCAGTCAGTGAAAACCCCACAGGCTGCGATAATCGGGCCAAGTGCAGTCTGCACCACACACTGCAGAACGTTGTAAGAATGTCATAAAGGGAAAATCGGGGCCCAAAAAAAAAAAAGGGCTTTAGCGGGAATATCAATATGCAGAAGCATTATCTGAGCCCCCTCCGGCAGCAAAATTGCCAAGTCTTGACCGGTCCGCGGTAATAAAAAGGTTTGGGACCACTGCCCTAATGGACATTAGCATCAGTAGAGAGGTATGGGGGGACTGGAATGGAAATGTAAAGTGGGGACAGTGCATGAAGCATACAAATCTAATCAACAAGGCTGCTGTCATGCTGCTGATTGATGCAAGATAAGCTGCTTGTATGTAAGCACACACTGATGCTTCACTGAGCTGCCTATAAATTACCAAAGTGGAACAGAAACAGCTTCGCAAGAACACTAATAAGGCATAAACAAAGTGCGAAATAATTTATATATAGTGCTACACAGTTTTGTTCACAAGTTTATATACACTCATCATGAGCAATAATCAAACTTATTAGTAGAAACTACTTGAACAGCATTGTTACAGTCCTGAGTGAAGCAAGTTGCAACCCCCACAGACACATTTGAGTTGACATAATGCCAACAGGTGAAACATTTCATGGTCAGACAAGGCAAAGATGGAAAACTTTGACCTCAATAGGAAGAAGTGTGTTAGGGGTTGGGGGAGTTAAAATCTAATAACATGGTCAAGCGCTGCAGGGATTTATGCTGCAGAGAGGATGGAATAATGCTGGAGACCTTTCTCTAGTTTTCAATTTCACCTCAACTCAACAGCAAGCTGGTTAAAACTGTTCCAACATGACAGCAATTCAAGCAAACATCAAAGCTGGATTTGGCTTGGATAAAGCTGACTTAAAAAGGCCTGACCTAAACCACGCAATTATACTCAAAAGCTGAGTGTGTGCCAGGAGACCAGCAACTTAAATTAACAACATTCTGCCAGGATGAGTGATCAAATATCCAGCCAGGTTTATGCCACAAACTTCTTCAGGAAAACATAAATATAGTGGTCCTGGTGTAATTTACTACAGGACTATAGGATTTGAACCTGTAAGTTTTTTTTTTTATTCTGTTATGTTAATCTATGAATTATTTTTTTTTACTTCTACCCTTAATTGTTTTTGTAGAAAAAAAATACTGAAGCTGTATATCGTATAAACAATCCATCCTAGAAAATTGCAGTTTAAATAATTTATTAACAGCCTCAAATTAATATATTACAGATGATAAGCGTATAGAAACCCCTCACTGGAACTGTATGCATATCAATCATAAAAGTTCCTAAACAAACAAGTTGTTCAAAGCTGACTTACTTTCAGTCGTACTTCCACACCTGCAAATATAAATATATCAGGTATGGGATTACCAACACTTACACTGGTCTCTACAGGTGTTAAGACTTGTATAAGCAAAAGGAACTACTGAAACACAATCCATCAGGAATAATAACTACATCTCAACAAAGGCGTGTGAGTGACTGATGCACTAAGTACAAGCACTTTGGCAGGCATCTGACGTTAACTTATATGACCATAGATTACGAGGGAACACTAAAGAAAATTGATAGAAAACAGTTTGTTGCTTTGAGAATTTAACTTAAATAGACAAAAAAAATGTAACCCCGCCCTCATTGGTGCTAATTAACTTGGAGTGATGTTTGAACCAAATTAAAACAGGCTTTTAACTTAAAAGACCTAAAGCTTAGCGGAGCCACTAGGGCTTTGTTCCACACAGAGGCACAACAGAATGAACTGCATGGGAGTGTCAGAATCCCAGTGAGGGATTTGCCTTGTTGAGAATCGTTCCTAATGACCAAACAGAGTGAAGGATGATTGATTCTTGCGGCTGTGGCTCGGTGACAGGCAATTTAGCATTTTAGGGTGGGCAGAAATCTGCGAAGTAGGGGTGCTGCAAGGCCTCTTCAGCTGAAATCCTCTGAATGGGATTACACTTCAACAGGTTCTGGATCGGGTGAAACAAAAAATTTTTAATGAGTGAAACAACACTGATTCATGTGAGCAAAAATGTAAATCAGCAACAGCTTTGCAGAAGTTTGCTGCTGTAACAACATGTAGCACAATTAATACAAAGCGACATCTTCAAACTGCCTTAGCAGCAACAGCTGCATAACAAGACAAAACAACTAAAATGTTTGAAGTACCTGCAGTAGATCCCTTCCTGTGCTACTTAGTTTAGGAACCACATTCACAAGGGAGGTGGTGGCTGGATACATGGGATATGGCTGGAGAAAAGTAAAACATATATATCAGAAATCTGGAACTATACAGGTGTGATGCATACAGCTGTAGTTCATGCCTTATAAACTTCCCCAAAGCTCCTGAGTAGGCTTTGCTTCTTGACCCTCTCAAGCCTTTGATTATAGCTGTTACTTGTGTCTCTTACCATTACACTTTTTCCCCTTTATTTAACTTTCCATTAACATACTTGAATACAACAGCCAGGTTCTTTACAATTGTTCTTTTGTAGCCTACCCACCTTGTGTGTCAATGACAGTCTGCTAGGCATCTGTCAATTCAACAGAGTTTCTTATGATTATGTAGAACATAAGATAATATTCTTATAGTTAAAATGATTTTGTATTAGTCTGTATTAAATTTTTTGGTGTCATTGTTGACAGTTTGACAATAATAAATGTACCTTATAATCAGGAAGTTTTGTCATTGTTGGCCACTGTTCCTCAGTAGGTGTGCCCAACAATGTACAAAGCGGTTAAGGAAAATGTTTAAAACAAAGTGTGACATCAAATTGTTGACAATGTTGACTTCTCGTCAACACTCAAGCAATTAAAAAAAGGAAGGATATCTGAAGATTCTTTTCAACTGGTCATCCACATCATTGCCAGGGAATAACGGCCTTCCAGCGTTAGCCAGTTCTAAAACAAGAGCAAAAGTTCAAAACAAACTGATTTAGTACAAAATAAAATGCACCACAGAAAATTGTTTTGGTTACTGGATACTTAATAGAAACTTAAATTTATTTCCTCCTGATAGTAGAGGAGAATTTTAAACAATCCATTTTTTACATATTTATCACAATATGTACCCCCAGTGTTTTCAATCAAATATAATCATCATCTATTAATAATTCATCCAAGTCCACACAACCTTATGACATCCAAATGGGAGTAAGCAGTGCCCCCAACTGGTAAACTGATCACCTTGAACAGCATAGATTCACATTTTTCACTTCCTAATGAGTCTTTGCTCTGCTGCTTCCTATTGATCTTTGTCTATCAAAGCCTTGTTCTCCTTAAATTACTGCAGTGAAGCATGCCAAAAGCAGACAGCGGCTATAAGGACGAACACATCGAGATGCCATTTGTTTGACGCAACTGTGTATCTGAAAATCTCAGGATTTTTCTTCCAGTTATTTTTGAAGGCAACATTGCCACAAAAGTAGAAAATTGTTTTGTGGTATAGCAATGAGTCAAATGGTAGGAAGGAGAGTATCAGCTTACCTTTGATCATATGCAGTGGTCACATAATACTTTTAGACTTAACAGTGCTATTCTCACTGCCATAACTGTAGTCCATTAAAAATAACTACAGTAGTAAAATAATGACACAAGGCTTCTTAACTTGCTGACATTTTTCCTGAGTGATAAAAATCAGATTTTTTATTATGGATTACACAAATCAGTCTCCAAAACCCTCTGATATCAGAAAATGCTATTTCTGACCATATTTTATTGTGTGATTATTCTTCAGTAGGTAGAAAGGATCTCTGTCAACAGACGAGAAACAGTGCAACTCCGTCTCCTATTCAAATGATTTGTTGTTACAAAGATACAAAAATGTAATACTGAATAAACTTTGGGGTATTTGGAGCACAAATAAAAAATGTTTACAGGAGAAACAAAAAAATCTGTACCACCATAGCAAAAAAACTAACATTTTTGTGACAAGACCTTCATCAGGCAAAGATATTTTAATCCACTTTAAATTGATGATGGCTAAGAGACTGAAACATCTAAACGATATTTGGATACTGAATTCTAAATAAACATTTAGAATAATATGCTTTATTATCCATCTGTTTTAATATCAAATGAAGAATTTCAGTTCAGCAATTATCTTTTCCCAGTTCTCAAATATAAACACCTTCGCATTTACTCTTTCCACTTAAAGTACAGCACTTCATAAATAAACCAAGCCTGACTTTCTCTTACGCGTGGCCATTTAAGCTTTTATGAGCATCATGAGACAGACCCCTGACTGCAATAATTAATTCCTGCAATTAAATGAGCTCTGTGCTTATGCGAATGAATTATGCATTTTTAATCCTGCCGCTGTGTTTTATTTTTTTGTTTTATTTTTTTCTCACAAGAATAAACCGAAAGAGGTAATCACATAATAACTCAATCTTTTTAATGGCAAAAAAAACAAAGCAAAACAAACAAACCTGCAAATATGCAGCCAGCTGACCACATGTCAATAGAGGTAGAATAAAGTTTAGCACCAAACAACACATCTGGAGGTCGGTACCACAGCGTCACAACCTGCAGAGAAACCGAACCACAATGTAAGGATTAACCAATAGTCAACAACTATTGCAATAAAAGACTGAACTGCTTGTTTTTTTAAGCTTAAAGTAAATTTTTGCGCCTTTTGTACCTTTTAGTTAAGACTAACAGAAAACCCAACTGAAAAACTAAAGAAAACGTATGAAAAATGTTTAAAGGATAAACAATAACAGTCAAAAATATAGAATAAAACAAGGAGACAGCAACAACATTTCTGGAGAAAAAAGAACCCGGCAGCTGACAGGAAAGGATAAATGGGACTAACGGCAAGGAGCACGGCTTTTTTTTCTATATCTAAGCAGCAGTGTGTAACGCCTTAAAATGATCATTGCCTGAGTTTTATTGCTGTTACAGAATCAGAGCAATTCATCCAGCATACTTTCCTTAAAATCAGACAATCAGTTTCAAGATGAACAAAAAAAAGAGAAAAAAAAATCGATTCTAGACAAAAATGGCCCCATTTGAAGGGTCATTTATTATTTTTTATTGATTAATATGTCACAGAGTTCCTGTGCTGATCAACTAAAGGCCATAAGAAATGCATAAAGAAAATGGCTGAGATGACGGCCCTTCAGAAGACATAATGAGGTTGAACAGAGCAGCTTCAAAGCAGTTGCTATAATTGGCATTTTTTTCTCATCAGAAACACTTTGTCCAGCTGTTACAGGAATATTATTCAATGAAACTGAGCTGCAAAGCATCAGTTAACCCCATCGTGAAGCGATACAGTAGGTCTGCTATAGAAAGGAATAAATTATATTAGAAATGGAAGTTTCACTTCAGTTGGCACGGGTTTAATTATTCTTCACAAGTCCTCAGACTTTAACCCTTTCTTGCGTACAAAATGGAGTATGATCTAGATAATGACATCATATTTAGAAAGAATAGTTTAGAGATAGGCTCTAAACCCATAAGCTAGTTCAAAAGTGAAAGTCCTTTGTGAGTTTCTGGAGTGGATTGATCTGAGTTCTTGTGAATGACATGTTTATAGGGATTACTGCTTATAAAAACACCACCAAATTTTGGGTCACAGTTGATTACTTAGGCAAATAAAGCAGCAGAATAATAATGGAATATTATTAATAAGATAAATATAAATGAGTAAAAATATTTTTTTGCACTTATTTTACACAAAACTCCTTTTCCTAAATCTTCACAGGTCTTGGCATATACAGTAACTATAACCATAAAGCAGGGGTGCCCAAAGTCGGTCCTCGAGGGCCGGCATCCTGCATGTTTTAGTTCTCTCCCTGGTAGTACCAACAACCTTTTCAGCATGTCGGTGTTCTTGTTAGGCCTT
>CAEFZX010022304.1:0-105895 GCA_903066825.1 Alfaro cultratus | reverse complement strand
ATATATGTTTATTGCCAATTATGTCTGAATAAACTGCAGCCTTAGTGTCCAGCTCTTTGCTGGTAGGAATGGTACCGCAATGATCTTCTGCTGCTGTTGCCCAACTACCTCAAGGTTTGACATATTTTACATCCAGAGGTGGCATTTCCTCACATCTTGGCTCTAATGAGTGTTTCACTGAAGTACTGTTGCGTTTCTACCATCTTGGTCCAGTCGGTACGTTCTTCACACATCTGCTGCACCCTGGAAATCTTCTCTGTCGCTGCTGATACTCTGTGAACCTGAGCGGTGGTTGTGCCTGAAAATCCCAGCAGATCAGCAGCTTCTAAAATGTTCAGTCCAGACCATTTAGGACCATCAGCTATCCCAAGTTCAAAGTCACTTAAATCCCCTCTCCTTCCGGTTCTTATGCTGAGTTTGTACTTCAGCAACTCCTCTTCACCAGATGCACTGAGCTGCTGCCAGCTGATTGGCTGATTGCCTGATTTGCACTTTGCATTAACGAGCAACTGGCTAGGTGTCCCTAAAAAAAGTGGCATGTAAGTGTGTGAATATTATTTTTAAACTTTTTCTTTTCTTCAAGAGCTCATTGATTGGATTTTTTCCTGGGTTTGTCACTTTTCCCTATTTTAATGAACTGAAAGTTTTTCCAATTTGAACCTGCTGATCCAACAACAAAAAAACATTTCAGCAAAAACATTACTTTATGTTTTATAAGTTTTTAAATACTAAAAATCAAACCAAACAATCATTACAATGAATTATCCAGACATGAGCTGCATGTATAATATCTCACTTGTTAGTGTCTTCCAGCTTCTGGATTTTCCTCTGAAGCTCGAGGTTTTGGGCGCTGCACGCAGTCATCCTGCAGCAACAGACAGGGGGAACACAAGAATGAGAGTGCAAATCTGCAGAAGATGAAAAACAAAAAATAGGGCTAAGAAGAGTGCTTTGTTAGGATTTGCTTCCCCCTTCTGCCAATATCCGCCGGCCGACTGTTATCATCCACTTCATCCTGTCCA
Source organism: Alfaro cultratus (assembly GCA_903066825.1). Lineage (NCBI taxonomy): Eukaryota > Metazoa > Chordata > Actinopteri > Cyprinodontiformes > Poeciliidae > Alfaro > Alfaro cultratus. The sequence continues at coordinate 104,873 of CAEFZX010022304.1, read as the reverse complement.
TCGAATCAAACCGCGCTCCCTCCTCCTATCTCCCTGTTCCCCGAATCAACCCCTATTATGACCCTCGGCTTGATAATGACACCCTGTTGGTATGCTCTGCGTGAGGCTGGTTTAATTACTAGCGAACGTTGACTCCGCTCAATAGCACTGACAATCTCATGAAACTTTTGTTAATAGGAGCCGGCAGAGGTCAGGCCTGAATGAGATGTTAACAGCACACGATTGAAGCGCCTGCTCAGATTTTCAAAAAGGCATTAATAACACAAATAAAAGTTTAATCAGTTTTTTTAAAATAAAAAAGAAAGAAAGAAAAAAAAAGACTAAATTGTGCAAAGTGCCAGATGATTCATAAAAAGAAAATAACTTGCATTGTTATTTGTGTTTCAGCAACAAACTCCCTTATTTTACCTCCTTCCCTGACATGGATGAATTAGTTTGCAGATCTGTTTACAACAATAGATGAGTACAACAGCCAGGTAACCTGAACTTAAGGGTTAATTAGTGATTAAACAAAGCAAACTGGAGACATTGCTGCTCTTGGCTGCATGCTCTTCCACCTTACTTTATTTGGGGAGAGGGGTGATAAAGTAAAAGTGCCAACATGTGGGAGGTTGGCATGCTTTCCATGCTTACTGACGAATTTGCTGGCTGGCATCTTGCATGGCAAGGCTCTGAAAGGCTCTCCGCAGCCTGGAGACAGAGAGGGAGGAGAATGCCTAAATTGAGCTTAATCCCGGCAAAGCTTCTACCCTCCCGATAAGTCATATTGCATCATCTTCAGGTTTGACTTAAGCCTCACTCCAGCTGCAACACAGATTAGCTCTGATGGTCTGGTTTGCCGCTGGATATCACATTGTTGTTCGTCTCTGCCTGATTTGGTGGTTTACCAACACGCTGCAGGCCAGCTGACCACATACTGGACCAGCAAGATGTGCAAAATATTCCCTCCAAACACATAAATGATACCTTTGACGCTTTCACATTTCGTCATGCTATGACCACACACTTTTTTGGGGGGGAGGGGTTAGTTGTGTTGCTGTAAGGCGAACCTCCACCCCAGTCTCAAGTCTTTTCAGCCTCCAACTTGTTTTCTGTCAGTGTTGCCCAGGATTTAACCGCAGAATAATGCTGCAACCACCAGACGGTGTGTTCAGTGTTAGTTTTCCACTGTACATTGAGTGTTTTGCATCTAGGCTGAAATGTTTTCTTTTCTTCTTCTTTTTTTGTTGTCATCCTTTCTGAGAACTTTCTCTCATGTCTGCTGAGTGTCCTTCATGGTCTGAAGCAAACTGCGAGCAGGACTTGCTATGAATTTCAAAGTCATGACAATAGCGCTCCTGCTGACAGATTATTTTGCCTGAGCTGTGATGATTTCTGCAGCTGCTTCAGAGCAATGCCACCCGGCATCGTAGCTGCTTCTCTGATTAATAATCTCACACATCGCCTGTCACTCCATTTATTCTTGGAGGATGGATTAAGCAGAGCCCTGTGAGATCTCAAAAGCTTGGCATATTTCCTATAGTTTAACTCAGATGACAAATATATCCCGTGTTTTTCGGATTTTGATTTGTAAAAAAAATCTTGTGTCATATGAAAAAGTACAGAGACAATTCCAATGGTGCGAATACTTTTGTGAAACCACTGTAAGTGCATCTCTGTGTCGACTCTGCTTCATAAATGGGTTATGTCATAGATTCTTTGTGTTTAGCCCGCTGATCAGTGGTGGCCTTCTGCGGCATTAAATGTTTCCTGTGATTATGGCCTAAAGTGAATGAGGTAGTGGATATCAAAATGTCCCACAGTTCTTATCGCTCTGTGACATGACAGTTCAAGATAAGGCCGGGCGCACTTCCCCTCCACTGAATCGATGTCACTGTCACCGTTAATAGAGGGAATATGTCTTTGGGATAATAGAGTTACAGATGCTCCCAGGAATTATAACAACTATGTCACAAATGATTAAAAAAACTATAAATTTGTTTATGGCCCCCGAGACATTTCTCGCACATGGTCTCACATCTTGCATATCCTGTATGATTTAAATGGGGGTTGTTTATGTTTTATGTCCAGTATAAACTCTTGGCTCCAAATCGCAAATTCCTCTTTTGATTTATGAGAGGGTTGGTAATAATACACCCAAGATCAATTATAAACATGTACTGTAAACTAAAAGGTCTGCAGATTATGAAAGATACTGTCAAACAACAAGACAATTCTAAGACTTATTGCTCCCTGAGTGAAAGAGTAACTGCTGCTAAACAGGTTGAGACTCCATTGTTGGTATTAAACACAGCCATCAGGTGTGCACACACTCATGCAAGCTATGGAGGAAACCTGTGACCAAATTGTGGCAATCACCATGAATGCCATTCCAAAAGACTCACAACAGATAAATGATCATTATTAATATTATTAATAGTAACCATGTTAAAACCTCTTATATTTTAAAAGATAGTTAAATACATTAAAATATGTCGATAGGTTACAGGATATTTCAGGATGTACAACTCATTGCAGATGAAACTTGTAATTTTCTAGGTCAAGCGACTCACTAATAATGTCACCTTTGGTGACGATGCTGCAGTAAGTTGATTTCTTACCTCCCTTCCAGCCTGTCAACATATTCCCTTTTCTTCTTCCGACTTTCTTGAGCCGAGCGTTTGTTACGGATTTTCCGCCGGATCTTCTTCAAAATCCTCTCCTCAAACTTGTCAGGAAGATGAAACGGATGTAAGAACAAGGACATGAAAAAATATGAAGAGGAGAAAGGTAAGTGAGACAAAAGTGGGTTAGGAAGTTGGCAAAGGTTGTGTAACAGGGCCTCCAGATTTAGATTTTCAAAGATGTGAATCAGATTGGCACGGGGTGTGTATGTGTGTGTGCAGGAACTGCACTGCATCTGTAACCTGCTCATTTACCTTGGACAGGGGCAGTTTGCAGGGTAAACTTATGCCCTCTTTAGCTAGAAGCTTCTTCTCATCCTCATTAAGCACAAGCTCCTGCAAGGACTGCTGAGAGATTCGCTGTGCCTGTCAAACACAATTCCAGGCAGAAGAAGGAAATTAAAGTGGAATCCTAGTTCAGAAAATTATTTTCCTGCTTGTCGGAGAGCGGGCTGCAACCAGGAGGTCCGTGGTTGAAAATAAGGCACATAATAACTCTGATTGGTTTTCATTAATACTGATTAAAACGCAGAAAAGGTTTATTATATTTCTTTCCTAACACTCTTGAAAATGTGGTGTAAATAAATCGCAGTCCTTATTTTCTTGATTTTCAAAAAACAAAGATGTCATTTTAAGACACACATTTCCGACAACACTCCAACATTAGCAGCTTTGCCTTTTTAATAAAAAAAGATGCACTACCATATATGGATAAAGATATTTTGTCTGTAACAAAAGAGGTGGACTTCCTGTTGTTAACAGGAAACAGTTGTTTTCTTAGCAACGAAGACTGTCCCAATGAGAATATGTGGTTGGCTGCATTATTGGTAACACAGAAGACAATATAGTGAGCACTACTACTTTTCCAGAAGGTCCTCAATACAGTAAATTTGTTTCAAAAGGACAGATTTTTCATCTCCCACCAAAAGCAATCCTTAAGAATGTGAATAAATTGGCATTTTGGTTTTAAGAAATAAACGCAAAGTCGAAGGACTATAAATAGCCGCAGCACAACCTCAATTCTTTTCTTAGTATCTGAGTCAAATAAATATACAAATTGCATTTCATCACCGAGTCACTTTAAATTTCTCAGTAGGATGCCAGTTTGCTAAGTCTCCAAGCTACTGCTCTCAGGCAGCATTTCTACTGACTTCCTTCTCCTGTGTCTTACAAATGTACAGTGAATGAGCTTTAAAATCTCATTCACAAGACTCCCGGCCAAATTGACAGCAAATCAAATCAGCACTAAGACACCGTCAACACCTAAAATACTCGAGGAAATAATAGTTCTTCAGTTTCTGACATGGAGACAAAGACAACTCTACATGCTCATGAAAAATCAAAAAGAAACAGTAAGGAAAATACTAAAATATGCCCTTTAAGGAAATATATGTGCTTCGGATAGACGCTGAGCTTCTCTTACGTTCTGTCCCAGACTGGATAAAAGCAGGTCCTTTACTGTGAGCGCGCGGCTTGATGGCAGCAGTGGGGTTTGGCTGTTGGAAAGGTAACATGTAATGCCAAACTCCCCATGGCAGCCCTCAGACTCCCAGCCTGCACAATGACACAGAAAATGCAAACAAAACAATAAACCAGATGAATGTAACTCAAAACTGAGTTTGGGCTTAAGGAAAAAGCAGCTTGTGCTCTGTCACCGTCAAACATCAGAGGAAGTAGCAGAGAGTGCTGCACAAGAATTTTCTGTATTTTAGGTCAAGAAGGAGGATGGATCTGTTTACAGTCATGCATTTAAACCCCCAGAAAGTTATTTATTTATTCTGTTGCTCTGCTCGTTAATAAAGCACCACATCTACCTCGAGCTTTCTGGCTGGTGGAGATTTTAAGGGGCGAGAGTGACAAGAGTGAGTGAAAGGCGAGCCTGCAGCTGCTGTTATAACTGGTCAAGTGATTTTCAGACCGTGTAAAAGCTTTTCCTCTGAAAAAAGGGGAAGAAAAAAAGCCGTGCTTTGCAAATGTGAGCCAGGAGGACGTGGAGAAGGAGCTCTCTCTTGTTGCCACAGCAGCAACAGAGTCAGGACATGAAACTGAGGCTGCTTTATCTACAAGGCCAGTTTTGAAAATAAGTCTACATACAAATAAAATCAAGAGATGGAACGATAGAAGTTGTGCTTCTATGATCTAATTTTCATATCGGAAACTCTGAGATGTAATTATATTTTGGTTGCATCCTATTCAGGAGCAGGACTGAAGCAAGGGAGACGGAGGGTATGGCAGGGAAGATAAGGAGCGCCGCAGGCAGATGAGGCATAAAAAGAGTTGATGAGGTGAGGAAGAAGAAGGTATCAGATAGATGAGACACTGAGTTAACATGGTTTGTCACAGTTTGAATTTGTCACAGTTCAAAAGCAGCTGTTTTCACACAACAGGAGCAGAAACTCAGACAGCAGGGCCGGTAGATAATCTTCATCAGTGATGATGCTCCAATTTGTTCCTGGGGTCTATACTCCCGCTAACACAATGTTAGCCACTTTGAATGAAAACGTCGATTGCAACTATTCTGTTTAATTCCTGTCCTTATATTTCAGCCACCATATCGCACTTCAAATATCTTGAAACTGGTAAAACTGTAAAAGATGTAACACACTTTCATAAAAATGATCTGAATGGTCCCTACAGAATAGTTTGATTTCATCAATTTATATTTTTCTTCAACTGAGCTTAAGTAAAAGAAACAAATGACTAGATGTATTTTTTAAAAATAAGCATTTAAATAAATATTTAATCTGCAAGTTTTTGTTTCTCCTGGTTCCAAATTGACTTCTGCTGTCTGATTTCCATTCCCTTTAATCTTACATGCAAAAAAGCTGTGTTTTCTCTTTCTCTCTGTCCTTGCAGAGGATGTACAGACCGTAAAACTAGAACCCGTAAGACCCTCATCCTGACTCATTCACACTTGGCTGCTTGCTGCTCCAGAGCATGCTGAAAGTTATGACTTGAAGATGCCAAAAAATCCATATCATCCAAAAAAAAAAAAAAAAACCAGAAAGAAAGCAAAGCAGAGCATGAAGTTAGCAAACCCTCTTCATGGCTATATCTTGATATATATGTGACAAAATATGTCTGTTTAAATATTGCTATTAATATCAATATTAATATTGCTATTAATATCAAGATAAGACAAGCTTCCATATTATATGTAATAATAGTTTTTATGTGTTCACTGGCTTTTACAATAAATTCCTGAGTAGAAAAAAAAATATTTCCCTGTGTTTCTTGGTATTTCGATCTCTCTTTCTTTCTCATTTACATAAGATGTTAGAGTAAGAAGCTAGGAGGTTCTACCAATCTAATGCATTGATTAGCTAATCAACAGCAAGGGGAACTCATCTATGCATTCATCAATCAAGAGGACTGCTGACATTAAAGCAGGCTCCAGGTCCTTTGCAGAGGTTATAGGCAGAATGGTTGCAAAAAAGTCTTTTCAGGGGAAAGCATCTTACCTTTTCTGGAACAATGTCCTTTGGACTGGCATTACCTAAACTGAAATGTTTTGCAATAATGCCCACAGCACCATATGACCCCATGCGCAGCATACCAATTCTCAACTGCGTGGGGGGTAAAAGTCACCTTGCAGTCACTGAGCCAGCCATAAATTTCTCTGTATACCAAAACATTCTGAAGTTGAAACTGAGGCCATCTGTCCGAAAGTTGAAGCTTGCCTCAATGTGGGTCTCAGTCTCAGACCAAAGCATGATTATGCAATTTACAATCACAACTGTCACACATTGATACGTTTATGCACAGCCAACAAGTCCACAGATAAATGACTGAAAATGGAAAGAATCAAAGCAGTCCAGATGTCAATGTGATTGAAATGTGAGAGAACTGTGGATTAATGATGTCCAGCAAACCTCAGTGTTTTCCTTATGGTTTCCAGATCTCTCTGTGTTAATTAGTCTCCCTCTCTCTGTTTTCTGACGCAAGTCCACAGTATTTTCTATAATTAGTTCATCTGATCAGAGTAGTTGGGATGATGAGAGGAGCTATAAATGGGGTGATCCTTGGAAAACACACCTGCAGAGGGTACAGAGGATTTGAGCCACAGGTGGAGACTCAAATCCAACGTTCAAGCAGGAAACAAAGACAATGGAACGATTAAGAAGAACGAATACTACTGTGTTAGAATGGCCTAGTCAATGTCGAGAATGAAATCCAAAGGACAATCTGTGGCATGGCTTGAAAACTAATGTTGACATGTCTGTGTTTCAATGTTATTGCGTTTGAACAATTTTGAAAAGAATAATGGGCAAGAATGTATGTTTCTGAAGCTAATTAAACTTTAAGCTGCAATTTAAATGAGGTTTTACAAAATGTTAAAACCTCATTCATCATTTTGAAGATGAATAATAACCTGTAATACTATTTATATTTTTATTTGCAAGAAAATTTGAAAACGATGTACCATGTTATTACCGTTTCATCATCACAGACTGCTTTATGTTGGTCTGTAGCACGTAATTTCAGCAAAATATGCAGAAGTATCTGGTTATAAAGTCACAAAATATGAAAAATTATCACATATTTTGCTGTAATCAAAAGTATGAATATTTTCTTTATGTTTGAGTCATTCAGATGTTTCAGATTTCATTTATTTACAGTTTTTCTTTTGTCAAGGTCAGCTTATTATCTTAAAAAAGAGCACTTTACAAAAGAAGGATGTTGTGTTGCGTCCTGAACCACTTTTGAACAAGCTTCTAATCATCCAAATGAAGTGAAAAGGGGAAAAAAGAAAAAAAAGAAAAAGAAATAAATGCCTGCTCCCAGACCTGCAGTTAATATTCCTCATTACACCACAACAGAGACGAACACGATGAAAAATACCTCACAATGTTCTCAGTTCGCTGCCCGTTAGTTGCAGAACCCTACTGTTCAATTTGTTTTCCTAACACAAAAATTAGTTCTCCTTGCAGAGGCGATATCCTGTTTTGATCTGTTTCTGCAAATGTCTCCACTTTTGTGACCTCACCTAAATCAATGGACACGTCGGGCAGCTTTTCTTTTGCCACAGGCGAGTTCTCCATATCTGGAGGCTTGGGAAAAACCCGAATGTCGAAGGCAGGGAACCCTGTGCAGGAGATTGGATGGAGACTGTCTGTCAGCTTAGCCAGGGGGTCCTCGTTAACACCATTGTCGGCGGTACAGGGTGACCAGAGGGGGGACGCTGGCACAGAGGAGGAATCATGCAGCAGAGTGTCTAGGAAGTCATCAGCACCACTGCTGTGAGGGCTTGGAGGAGAAGTGCACATCAACTTATGACACCTTCGCTGTTTGTACACAAACACAGACAAGAAGATAAAGGTCTGGTCAGATATTTCAGTCACGGGCATAAAAGTGAACTTAACCCGGGGCTTTTAGTGACGCATTTCAGCCACTCTTTTTTTCCCCCACAGAAGAATCATTTCAGAAAACGTAACTTGGGTTACTTAAAAACAGAATTGAGGTTACATTTGATTTCATCTAATTCACACGGAATCAAAACTTAGCTTTAAAATAATGACTTAATTTCATCAACATGTTATTAATGTTTTGGAGTGGAGCAGCCAGAGTTCAAACTTTTATAGCAGTTATGGGAAGCATTTCAATTGCTGTGATACCAATAAAGGCTTTTCCATGAAACCACTAAAGGCTTTTCAACATGCCATTTAAAAATGGTATTCACAATTTGTCATTACAAAAATTCCCCTCTCGGTAGAATTAAATCAATTTCAAATCTAAGACCACCTTTTGTCCATGAACTCCCTCTGCAGTTTGGCTAAATGTTTGTTAGCATGTCGTTGCCAAATGATAAACTTTTTGTGGCAACCAAAGAACGTATTTTGGTGTTCATTGCACTGAAATGAATGCTAAAACATCCCCATTTGATTTAAGTCTGTTGTTTTCCAGCCATGAACTAGAGTTTTGAGAATAATAAACACGTTTTCCAAAAGGTTTAAGTATCAACTTTAGGGCAAAGCATCAAAGATGTTTAATGTTAGCCTGCTTTGTCCATGTCCAAACTATTTTTAATTTGTGTCAGCAATCATTGTCCTGTTCATGCTTCAATTATTTGACCCAAACTGTCCCTCTCCAATAAAACAAGGTTGTTTATGAAGATCGAGAACAACTAATAGCCTCAAATATGCTTGAAGCCTGCTGGATGTGCCTTGAGCTCATGGATGGCAGGAATCCAACCAATTGTAATGAACTCAGTATTTTTTTTACTTACACCAGAAGCTTGCTGATGACTACTAAAACTTGGTTCATAATCCAACTATTAGCAGAGTTGTCTGTTTGAGCCTGTGTGTAGGATTTTGCTTGTACAAAATAAAGTAGAATTTACATTTAAAAAAATAATAATAATAATCATTGCAAATGTATGTTTTAGAAATATTTAAAACATAAAAAATCCCAAAATGAATAGAAAATCCATGCCCATGAGAAGCGGAGTTAAACAGCAAGATTACAAGTTGCCAGAAAGCAGCAGAAAATACTAGGAAAGGGTTAAATGAGAACGGACACCAACAATGTTATGCTCGGTCAGGCCTGGCCCCTGGTAACACTGCACTTAACATTCAGGGTATAGACTTTCATTTTGACATTAAATGAGTATGAGATTTTGATTATATTCTCAGAGCGACTATGTTTGGAGCAAACCGCGTTGAATGTTTTAGGAACACACATCATTAGGTGTCCACCGGTGGCCACCGTCTGGCTCCTCTGTGCTCCCAAGAAGGTTAAAGATGTCCATTCCTCCGTGGTCCTGAAAGCATAAGTGATTTAGGCAAAGGGAATTCTCTGTTTCCTAAAAGAAAAAACCTTGTTTTTATAGCTTTCTTATTTTCTTTAACCAAAAAAAAACAGAAACACAATCCTTTTCATTAGGCCATCACTTGTTTGGTCTCCTCCTTCACTCATCTGATTAAATAAAATCTGTCTCACTAGGTTTCGCCTCCTTCCATTTCCTTTCACTAAACATTCATCCTGAATCAGTTTCTTACACAAAGTGAGATCCTACCATGTCTGCTGTCAGAATCATTATCCTGACATCAAAGTAGCTGATGAAATTTCAATGAAACTATCCAGGAGGAGAGCAAGCGCAACAGACAATCAGATCGATACGCTCCTCTGTGGCGACAGGGTGTAGAAGAGCTGCCACGGTCTGTTTAAAGGGACAAAGTTGAATTGCTGCACTGAAGAACAGCACAGCTTATCAACGTCCAATCCGGTGTTTAGCTGACAGCACGGAGGGCCGATTGGCCCAGAAGGAAGCCTCTCTGATGGATTAATTAGGTAAAGTTAGTCAGAGGTGATTTAGAGTGACCTTTGATGCCAATGTGATATGACAGAAAGTACTTGCTCTGTGCTTTCACATTCACTTCTTACCTTTGCAGCTTTTATTCACAGGAATGTCTTATCGCTGCCAAGGCAACGAGGGAGGTGGAGAATTAAACTATAATTACTGAAATCTGCTGTCACTACTGGGAATCTGTAAAAAAAAAAAATTAAAAAAAATACAGAAAACAGTTCTAACCTTGGACCAGAAACAAACAGTAGCACTTTTAAACTTTAATATATGTCTGAGTCCCTGAAAGCCATAACAGGGACAACAGTGAGTTAAATTTTTGAAACAGAATGCAGCGTCTGAAGCTGATTTCCCATCACTGTGGAGCGATACTTTTTACGATAAGGGTTGTCAAATTGTAAGACAACAATAGTGTTTTGGGAATAGTGTCAGAGCGAGACTCATAACTGAGCACGTGTAGTTTGAAAATGGAGCTTGAGTGCAGTGTAAATGTTTGTTTAAGCACATACTTTGTTTTCAAAAACTCATCAAATGGTGAAAAGTAAAGCAAAAACCAACAAAATTGAAACCACTGAACTGCTGCTCTATTTAAGAGAAGTAGGCTGTCACATGATGAAATGTATAGTGCTAGTTTTATTGTACCTCCCCTTATAAATGATTAATAAACACACTTAATAATCAAACTGTGGAAACTTTATAAACAGTAAGACAAATCAGTGTATGAAACGTCACTAACGGATGATCTTAGAAATGGTTTTTTGAAGGTTTTTAAAAGAAATTTGACTTCATAAATTAACCCCTTGAAATTGGGCCTCTGTCTCTTTCTGACACTCTCTTCACTTCAGCAAGTTATCGCAACATTGTTCCTCTACTAACCCTTTAACAAAGTTTTAAACATAGTTTCACTGAGATGTAGCTCGTATAATGAGCTTAGCAGATGCTTAGTTCCACCAGGTGTTTGCTAATTTCTTCTGGCTAGTCTGAAGGAGTTGAGTAGGGGTGTTTTGTATTGCAGAAGATCAGAAGTTGGAAACTGTGGCTCCAAAGAATAGCTTTGTCCTCGAAGGCGGCATTTAGTCTCACCAAACCTTTGGCACAGCTGAATGGTTGCCACGGGAGATTCGAGGATTTCTCAAACATGAATGAAGGAATCACTCCAGGTATGTTTTCGATGAGGTAATAACATTACAACATGATATAAAGCTCAAAAAGTCAATTTTAATTAAACACCTTTAATGTAATTAAGGCTGCAAATCAAAAGTGGTAGCACTTTTAATTTGCAGCAAGAAAGTGCTGGGTTCAAATCCCATCTTTGGGTCTTTCTGCATGGAGTTAAAGTTGACAATAAAACACAAGAAATCTTTATATTTCAAAACATATTTAAATCTGTGCATTTTTTAAAACATTTTTTGTGTCCACATCCACTTGTTTTTTATTTTTCCCTTTCCATCTACTCTATTTTGTATTTGTATGGCATGAACGCTCAGTGCCACCCTGTTGCTTATCTTTACTGCCATTATTAATAACATCTGTGTTGTGCTTAAGCATAAGTCAAATTACATTACATAACGTGTTCCCTAAGGAGAAACACAAGAAGAACATGCAGGCTTGCAAAGACATATCTCATTATTATCAACAGGAGGAGATTTGGGCTGTTCCTGTCATCCTTTCTGTACTTCTTAGAAAAACTTTGAATTACACACAACCCACTCCTACAGCTCAAACTTCAACACATGATTACACCTTTGGAAAAACATGTTCTGTACTTAAAAAAAATAGTAATTTTCTTTTCTCATCACATACCTCTTTTACTATTTCTATACAACAAAGAAGACAAAGACAAGATTTTCTTTGTGCTCATCTTGTTTTTCTGATTTTCTTTTTTGTTTGGACACCGTCACATCTCAAAATGGGCTCAGATGTAAATGCACAAAAAAAATGCACATAACAATTTTGAAACGTTCAAATCATTATTTCAGTTTCACATGTACGCAAACCTTGGACTTAGCACAAGTGTCTGCTGAGACTCTTTGAGAGCAATTTTCTGCACTGAAAACATCACAAAGGACAACATAGGATATACATATTAAAAGAAAAATAAGAATGAAGTCCTCTGTAGAAGATTTGTTGGACAGAAAAATATTATTTTCTCATGTGGACTTTGCAGAATTGAAATGCAACCAAAGGAGTCTCTAATATTCAAAAAGGTCAGATTAAGGTGTAAGGGGTTTTCAAATTAATTCTTGTGGAGCTCGATGCTTGAGAGATTTATTCTGGACCATCTGTGAAAGATTCATTTTTATTTTATGGAAGAAGTCATGCGCAGAGCAAAGCGAGGTCAACGTATGAATCCAATATGAGAACTTCAGTATTTAAAGCACTCCACTTTCTTGACCATATTTGCTGCATTTCAATTTACTTATGACCGAGAGTTTGTTATCTGTCCTGCAATAGGCCTCATAGCATTGCAGAGGCACTTTGTTATCTTTATTGTTGTTCCAATTGGAGATTAGAGAGATTCAAAGTACGGGGCTGATATGATTGAACCAAATCATTTCAAACCTGTTTCTTGATAGCTGAAATGTGAAATGTGCATTAATGGATGTGACATCATGTTTTAATTGTACATTATTATGTCCTACAGTGTGTGAGTCACAAACAGGGTCAAGATGAATTACCCATGCTTGAGATCAATAAAAGAATACGATTGTGCTGTAAAAAGACTGCGATGTCATAAATCACGTCAGCATTAGATATTTTTGTTGAGTCTAGCTCTGGCCTATAGTTTCCCCTTAATGACGATACCCTTGTTGATTTACATGTATTCTTAAAAAATTAACTCCCTCTTCATCTTCACCCTTTTCAGCAGAAAGGATTTTGGAGCTCCATCAGAAAACTAATCCTAGACCATAACTCTACCCCTCACTATTTCACCGTGTTGTTTCTTTTGTTAATTTGTTATTTTGTTGGTGTGAAATTTACCCTTTCAAGATCCATCCTAAAATCTCAGCTTAGTTTCATCAGACCAAGACATAACTTCATTGCTTCTTCCACCAAATGTCAGATTTTACAAGGGTTGAATGTTTCGGCCGTTTTTCAGCCCCTTTCAGTTTGTTTTTTTTGTCACATGTCGAACACAACCAACGCTTGGCAAAAATTTCTGCAGCATCTCCAGTGTTTCTGCCAGCCTCTCATACAAGTTTCAGTTTTATCATCTATATTGAAAAACCTCCAGTTTAGTCATAGTTGTCCCATATAAATGATTGGTGACTGCCTTCAGTGTGTAATGGTGTACGTATAATGCTGTGGATTGTTCCCACCTCTTTCTGGCCGAGTTGTACAATGACATCCTTTTTGGTCCTTATTAACCTCTTGCGAAATACAGTTCAAGCTAAAAGATGCAGATGTTAAATTCCACTGAGACCAGATTGTGTCACTGTTGGATGAAGCTTTTTGAGCCACATGTAGCAATGCTCAAACACGAAAGTTAAAAGGCTTTATTGGGCTATAACAGACCTTTTGTAATTTTGCTTCATGATCAGGTTTTGCAGTAAATCACTTTCCCCGAGACACTGAGGAATGATGAGGAAGAGGATTGTAAAGTAATAAATGCACCTTTTGGTGGGTCTTGCTTGTCTGTTGATGTTTGGTCGGCAGGAGGAGTGAAGTGGTTTCGAGGTTCTCGCGGTTGAAGCAGGAGGGTAATCATGTGGTGTGAAGCAGGCGAGGTAGGATTATATGGTGAGATGAGTATTCCAAGTGAGTTTTTTGATTTATGTTAGGATCTTAAAGTAATGATTTCCAAGACGTCATGGAGGACACAAGGTGAGATTTTTTTTAAAATGGTTTATTAGGAGAATAATGAGGTAATGATGGAAAATTATTCACATTATTTCATCTTTGCATTTTTTTTTCTCTTTTTTTCTGCTTTTCCTTCTTTATTATAGGGGCAGTATTATGTATTTTACATTACAATCAAGTTAACTATGTTACCTTCAGTTGTTACATACATTAAATATGACTTCAAAGAAATGTAACTTCATAATTTAACACCTTGAAATTGGGCTCTTTAAAAACTCCTGCTCTTTCTGAAACACCACTTTCAGGAAGTCATCACTACAGCACTTGATGTTTTTGATGAAGGAATAACATCATAGCATGATGAGAAGCTCAAAAAAGTCAATTTTGCATACCACTGACTCTTTAACAATAAACTAAACACTCAATATTTAACAAAACAAAAATAATGATCTGAGTTCTGTAGAATGTATTAAATGAAATATCACCATTATCATCAAAAGTAAAGGATTGAAAACACCTGTCTCCGTGTAATCAATCTATATGATGTGTTGCACCTAATACATTTAGTTACTCAAATAAATGAACTTTTCAACAATATTCCAACTTATTGAATATGACTCTAAATAGATTAGTCAATTGGACTGAGGGCCAATACATTTTACTGCTGTTTCTGAAGTGATAACACCGATGGACTCTAGGTTCCTCCAAACCTGTCAGGACGACGCAACGTTTCATCAACAATAAGCCTCATTTTCATGCACCTATTAACCAATCCAATCCCAAATTTAGACCTAATAAAATTATAATTTTTTTTTACATGCAAGGTCAGCACAGCATCCAGGCATCAATCATGAAAACAAGATGCATGCAAGCTTGTTCTTATCCTATGCAGCAGAGATATGTGCTATTCCATTCTTTCAGAAACCTGGCCAAGGACAATGACACACAGTACAACATTTAGCATAGCAGAATCTGTTTTGTAGACATTTTCTCGCTATAATCCTATTGGCTTCTGTGCCCACCGGCCTGAATCTGCAGTCAATAAAGAAACAGCTTGTTGTCTCGTCAACTGTCTGCAGCCTTCAAGGTTTAAACAGCCGTAGCTGTTAATGCAGCCTTTCAGACATGGCATGTTTCCTCCTCAACACAGACTAATTTTATAGACTTTTATAGAAAGAGAATTCACATCTATGCTCAGGAGTTTAAAAGGATAGATTTATATTTCAATGACAATATTAATAAAACATCTTATTTGTGCCTCCAGAGTTGAGATTATTTTAAATCATTGAATGCTTTTTTTTTTTTTTTTGAAAGAAATTATTTATGGTGCCCACAAGTTGCTTAAAAGATGCTTTTTTTATTGGTGATGCAACTCATATATTACAGATGCTGTAAACAAATTTGGTTCAGATCTTATTTGGCAGTATGGGACTGTTCTGAGTCATTTGGAAATGATAAATCTGAGTGAACACAAGTCAAATGAGAGGCTCCCCAAGGCTACTGTCTCATCCCCCTTTTATTAAACATTTATGTAATAATAATAATAATAATAATAATAATAATAATAATAATAATAATAATAATAATAATAATAATAATAATAATAATAGATTTGATTTGTAATGTCCTTTATATCTTTAGATTGCAAAGGGCACATGACTCCTGCATCTATGACTATTAAATACTAAAATAAGTCTTTCGATGCCTACCTTCATTACACAAAAATGTTATATTTCTGTCACTGTTTGACTACAGGTGACTACAATCACTCAGTCTGTGTGCAAAAATATAAATGGGTTGGTCTGAACCAAAGAAGGAGTATTGTACCCAACACTTGTCACAGGTTAAGGAGAGAGCATCTCTCAAGCAGTAAAGAGTCTGCAGAATGACTGAAGATAGTAGCAAGAAGCAAATACAAGATTGGACCAAGAGGCTGGGTAGAAAAAAAGTGAACAAAATCTAACAATATTCTTTGCGTTTTATAAATTTCTGCCAAAGCTGGCCTCAATTTTTTCGTGGAAAGGCAGATACCAGCTCCAAGGAAAGTGAAATTAGAATCCTTGGAGGTATTTCATTGCAAAGGGGCATTCATGCTTGCACCATTGCCAAATCCTGAAAGCCATATAAGCTGCCAGCTGGTAACTAGAAGTGTCTTCGCCCTGCGAGAACGCAATCAATCATCATCAGGTCACCACCTTTGGGTTTTGAGCTTTGGAGAAGGACCAGATGGAGTTCTGATCTCTGAACTCTCCAAGATGTTTCATGACTACTCGGGCTGTAGATGCACGAGCAAGTGGACGTCCAATGGTTGCACGGTTTTCTATGTATTTTTATTTTTTTATGCTCTTTACACCACAAACGTTGGTTTCTACAAATCTGGCCAAATTTGGCAAAAGAAAAGTCACTGTCATAAAAGTTGTGAACTTACAGCTTGCCACAAACTATGCAGGACGCACAGCAAACCTGTGGCAGATGGTGCTCTGGTCAGATAAAACCAAAATAAAGTCTGACCTGTATGCAAAATGCTTCACATGGAGAATGACTAGAGCTGCACATCCAACTTCACAAACAATCCTCTTGTGAATCACAGCAACGGCAGCATCATGCTGTTGGGATGCTTTTCTTCAGCATTGCTTTATAAAATCCAAATGAAATATACTAATGATTTAAGCTAAAGAGGTTTGAGGGTTATCAATATTAGGCTCTATAAATGTTTACAAATGAGACTGAAGAAAAAAGAAATTACAGTCAGGAGAAACAACACACTGCTTTATAAAGGAGCTATTATTTGTTTACCTTACTTGGACACAGTGTGAACCTCTTTTTAAATCTCTTTGAAAGCTTTTTTTTTTTTGCTCAGCTTAATCCTTTCATCTCGTGTGATAACTGGAGATTTTGTCTCATTTTGGAGCTCGTTTGAACATTTGTTTGCACTTAAAGCAGCAGCAGCATGACATTTTAAGTGCCACCAGCTGCGCATAAATATAGCAATATTTGTTACGCTTTCTCACAAATGTGCCACTCCGTTTGATAATGACTAATCTGTCTTCATCATCTGGAATGAAAGAGTACACCTGCAAACCCATGGCTTTGGCTTCATGAATCACTCTGCTGGTTAGTCAGCTGCACAAGTAGAAGGCGTGATCCAGTGTGTGCTGATATTGCAGAGGGGTAAAAAGAAACCCAGCTGCACTGGTCAGAAAGGCCACATATTGGTTGGTTATTTGTTCAAAACAGAAACTTAATATACTTTGTGCTCCTTTTTGCAATAAAAAGGTGTGTGTATAAATCATGTTTTTTGAGTCTTGTGTGGTTTTTAGTTGCAAAATCTAATAAAACCACAAGCAATAACACTTGAATTTGATGTAATGCCTTACCAAAACATTCCCACTCATTGAACTTTGGCACATTTTGCCGCATTAGAACTGTAAATTTACATTAATTCAAATTTACACTAACAAGGTGGTAATTATAAAGACATATTTGAAGTGCATACCATATGTATCACATCGTCTTTATTCTGATACCCCTAGATAAAATCCAGAGCCTGGAACAGTCAATAGAGTCTGTATATTTTAATCTCATCCTAATATTAGTCCTGATTGTTGTTTACCATAAATCTGGTTAGATGAGACCAAATAGATATTTTTGACCTATTTGGTCAATACAAAATCAATGGAGGAAAATTTGTGAAAGGCTCTGATAGACTTGAGCTGGGGGTTCATGTTGACCTTCCAGCTGCATGACGACCCAACACTTAAAGCCAGAACTTAGTTGAAATAGTTTAACACAAAACACATGTATGTGTCAGAAGGGCATAGTCAAAGCCCAGACCTTAATCCAGTTCAGAATATTCTCCAAGAAATATAAAACAACGTTAATATCTGCTGTGCATCCAGTTTCTCTTCGGGAACCTCTGTGAGATGTTTTGTTCTGCTCTGCCCTCTGCTGGTGGGAAACTCTCACAGCAACTGCAGCTGCTTCTCAGTGCAGTATTAAACAGACGGAATAGAAAACTGCCATCCCTCATTAATGAATCCTTCAAGCACACAAATAGTTCCAAGCCTTGATTTGAAATTAAAACCAGGTGAATGCCTGAAATGCATTTCCTAGTATTACAAAAAGCAAACATAGAAAAAAATAAAAATACTTTAGAGCACATGTGCAACACAATGCCCTTATAAACACTTCAACTTGAAAAATATAGGTCATGACATCATGTATGGTTCATAATTATGGCCAACATGGAGCCTCTTTCATGCAATATTGTGCTTCTGCTCATGGCTAAATGTGTTGCGTTCCCTTCAAAGGCAGCCAATAAATAATGAATAACTCCTGAATAAAATATAAGTTAGTAATAAGTGACCACGACGACACTATAGCTTATCTTCACGTTGACTGCTGTACTTTAGTCTATTCTTGTTCGTCAGAACATTTTTCTACTAGGGATTGGGGCGATTTATGCTGCAACATAGGATGTGTAGTAGTGTAGTATGTGTTTTAGCTGAAATTCATCCATCTATTTCAATGTTTACTTCCACTTTACCAATGTATAGATTGCATAATTTTATCTGCAGTAATTTTCTTCCATTCTTTACTTTTTCTCTTTAATTGGTGTTGAAGATTGGGGCGAAGTTTTCTCCCACAAATGTCACTGAACTCCAAAGGAGGCAATCAGGATGCAATTTGATTAGACTCCACCTCAGCTGACTATCGATTCAGAGCAGCAGTGGCTTTATATTACCATCTCTCTGCCTAACCAACCTGTATAGTGAAGTATAAGGGTCATTCTATGAGAATGAACTTTGACATTTTCAATTTTTTATGAAAATGTATTATTTGTTAATAATTTAACATAATTTGCATGTTCCTCCGGTTTAAGGACAGAGTTAAGCATCAGAAAAACACAATTACCTGTCTCAGGCGTTAATTGTCCATTGTTATTGGTCATTTTTTCAAATGTGGTCACTGTAATTCTTCAACCCCCTTATGGACACTATAGAGACTCCTTGAATATGAATATGTAGTGTATTTATAAATAAAGCAATATCTATGTATTAGTCAGATGTCCCTCTAACTAATTAAGATTTAAATGCGAAAATGGCATAAATCTCAAATTTTTTGCCATTTTATAGCCAGAAATTTATATATACTTGAAGACTCACTTGTCATTTTTCCATAAAGGCTAGATTTATGGAGAAATCTGAAGACTAAGGAAGAGAGAAGGATTTGTAAATTTGTGCATTTGTAATTTGTAAATCCTTCTCTCCCTCCTTAGACTTAGTCTTGTACCAATCTTGTACCAATCTGTAGTTAGGTTTAGGGAAGATAAGGTACCTTTGAGTAAGGTAAGGTAAGGTAAGGTAAGATAATTTTATTTATATAGCACATTTTCAGCTACAAGGCAGTTCAAAGTGCTTTAGGTGCTTTTTTAAAACTCTCTTTAGGCGACAGAGTTAAAGAAAAAACATCTGGCCTTTATGGAAATTTGGCTATAATATAGGACATGAAGCAAATATATAGAATATGGTGTTTTGGTCAAATCAGACCAAAATTGAACTTTGCTTGCAGTTTGCTATGTAGGGCAGAAAACAAACACTGCAAGTCACACTTTGAAGATTTAAAAAAAATAAATAAATAAATAAAATTTTAAAAAAAACCTTTACCATTGAAAAGACGTGAAAGAAAAAAGTAGATTTTTATTTTATTTTTTTTTTTAAGCAGGATAAACAAACGGAGACTGTCAACCCAGTCAACTGCACACAGAAACCTGATCCGAGCTGGGATCGCCGTGCAGCAGCGCCCCCTGCCGCTGCAGCTTCTCACCTGCACTTGAAAACGACAGCCGCAGCAGCAGCCCGGTCTCTTCTCTCACGCCACCGGGACTGCCTGTCCTCATAGGCGGTGTCTGCTGCGATAAGCCGTCACATACTGGGATCCACGACCAAAATCCAACATGGTGAGTATAAAACGGGCTTTTATTTATTTATTTATTTTTATTTATTTATTTTATAAAGCCTGCGTTTATAATTATTTAGACGCGAAAGCCTGTTTGTGAGCGGCTCCACGGAATAACCTTCACGCGTGGTTATAACGGTGACAGCGCAACAAGCCGCCCTGGATGGAGCCTGTCAGGTGTGGGAAATGGATGCCGGGGGCCTTGGTGGTGTTGTGTGACCAGATAAGGGCTCGGGCTGCGCTGGCTTGCAACATGCGCAGCAGCCGGCTGATGAAGCAGGGCTGTGGCCTTTACTGCGCGGCCCTGCTCAGCCTCTCTGTGACGTCCACCGCAAAGCCTTTAATATCGGACAGGACTGCAGAAAGGCTGCCGGGCGGTGGAGGAAGGGGAAACACACGGACGCTGACATGTCCGTGAAACGTGTGGCGAGTCGTGGGTTTACTTGAATTAAGGAATTACGGTGGATTAAAGGAGACTGCGTCACTCTATTTAATGTGATCGCGTTAAAATATGAAATTACATATTGGCCGAGAGCAAGACGTCATCTGGAGAGATACACAGTGTCTATCTAATCATTAGTTATAATCATGTAGATGTGCTTTGTTGTGTTTAATAAGCAGGATATCGTATATTTGTGGAGTCATTTTTTTGGACTAGATCTGGGTCAGACTTCATTATTTGTACAAATTTCACTCTAAATTAAGAAATGTCAAGAAATATTGCATATCAAAGTAAGGATCCTTGCGTTCATTTCTGTATTTTATTTTTATTTATGTTTTTTAATATATAATACTTCAAAGTTGTAAGACAAACTGGTTAAGTAATACATTTGATTTAATTAAGGCTTCTATTTCAAGATCCATAGATTATTTTATTTTTTTCATTATTTGTTTATTTGTTGTCCAAGATACTCAACTGTGATATAAACCTGGCAACTCGTATTTTGTGCCAAGATATGACTTGTAATTTCTATGAATATCCATTGCGATGATTTGATTTTGTAATTTAATTTAATTTTATTCTTTTTTTTTTTTTTTTTTTTTTTGCCTATAATCTTTCCAAACCATAAGATTAACTGGTTATGAAGTATCAAACTAAGGCTTCTTTAGTTCCATAGACATTAGTACTTTTATTTCTACTATTATCTGTGGGAATATTTTTGCTTTTAGTCCTCTTAAACTGTAAGATAAGCCTATTACAAATACCATGACATACCTTGGGCTCTAGAAAATCCATCTTTCTACATTGAATATATGATCATTAGTCAAACTCAGTAGTAGGAACAGTCCGTTTTTGTAATATGATATTTTCAAATTCCATTTTATAGTTTTCTTGGCTTCAGTAACGGCTTGTATGCTTCTTCGGGTAAACATTTTAAAGCAGTAGGAAGCTCTAAAGCAGAGAGATTCTAGAAAGAGGTCCAGCTCGACCCATTCAGCTGCAGCGTGTGGATAGTGACTCAGTAATTCCTGATTCGTTGCTTCAGCCATAAGGCAAAATCCGCACCCTCCACCACCACCACCACTTCTTTCCTCCTAGGTTCAGTTTCAGACATGTCTTTCTTTTTATAACTCTGCCTGGAGCGGCTGTGCACGCTGTGACTACGCGACATAAATAGAAACATACGATGAATAAAGTGAACCTCTGCTGCTGGTTGTGCGTAAATGATTGCGACATGTGACATGTAACCCACTCCCCACAGGTGAACTTCACTGTGGATCAGATCCGGGCCATCATGGACAAAAAGTCCAACATCAGGAACATGTCTGTGATCGCCCACGTGGATCATGGGAAGTCTACGCTTACCGACTCGCTGGTGTCCAAGGCTGGGATCATAGCCTCAGCCCGGGCCGGGGAGACCCGCTTTACGGACACACGCAAAGACGAGCAGGAGCGCTGCATCACTATTAAATCGACGTATGTGTGCCTGGACACAGCTCTGTGGTTCCAAACATGACTTAAATCATGAATGATTCCACTAAACAGTGAAAATGACAGACATAACTCAGGTTAAAATGCAACACAATGAAATATCATCCATTAATAAGCCATTCAGTGCAAATGGGTAGCAACGTTTTTTTCCTTGTCTTTGTGTTGGGTGGAATAACGCTGCAAGCTCAAAAAGCAGAAGTCCTTGTTGGACTACTTTCTAAAAAAATGCCTTTCAGTGTGGAGATCAACCTTAAGACTGAGATTCTTAAAAGCCTGCCTGCATTTCCAAATGCAGTGTGTTTCGTTACACATGGGTTGAACGCTCAAAAGAACAAAACAAAGCAACTGTCCTGTAGCACATTAAGCTTCTTGTTACATGTTGAAGCACCAGTCCTTTTGTTGAAAGTAGCCTGAATAAAAAGCATAATTCTCTGGAAGAGACAGTTTGCTGTTCTGCACAGTTTGTGCTAACCTTTAACTCCTTCAATCATCCTCGGTGCTCCTTTGGCACCTGACCAGTTTGTAGAAGCCGTATTTCTACAAAGGGGATCAAATATTTATGTCATTTGATGGCGGGCAAATGAATGTTAACTTTTATGCAATGAGATTGATTCTGGATTTTTTTTGTTGATACTCTTTACACTGAAAGGACACTGTTACATTTGAGACAGATCATTCCTTTCTAAGTAAACAAATAAAATCCCTACAGATGAAATATTCTCCTGCTCCCACCTTTCGATCTGTTTCCAACTTATCCAGAGTATAGTCCACTTTCTGTCAGATTCTTTAATCCATCTGTCTTGGATTTAGCTGAAGTGTTTAAAGGTGTTTTAGCTTGAGTTTTTAGCTAAAATGTTCAATGAACGTGTCTGGCGTTATTTCTCTCTCAGGGCCATCTCCTTGTACTACGAGCTTGAAGAGAACGACTTGGCGTTCATCAAGCAGAGTAAAGACGGCAGCGGCTTCCTCATCAACCTGATTGATTCCCCGGGTCACGTTGATTTCTCTTCTGAGGTCACTGCTGCCCTCAGAGTCACAGATGGCGCCCTGGTGGTGGTGGACTGTGTCTCAGGTAATCACGTGAACTGTGACCTGCTCTTTAATGCGCCGCCTGTAGTCAGAGAGTCACCTCTCTCACCTCTCTGGACAGGTGTGTGCGTCCAGACTGAGACCGTACTACGGCAGGCCATCGCCGAACGCATCAAGCCGGTCCTGATGATGAACAAGATGGACCGGGCCCTGCTGGAGCTGCAGCTGGAGCCAGACGAGCTCTACCAGACGTTTCAGCGCATTGTGGAGAACGTCAACGTCATCATCTCCACCTACGGAGAAGATGAAGGGGGACCCATGGGGAACATTATGGTGAAGCCAGTTCACAGCTGCCACAGCAACACACTTCTTTCATAAAAAAAAAAATGTTAATGGTAAAAATCTTGTAATTCCTTTCGTCAGATTGACCCTGTTATCGGAACAGTTGGATTCGGCTCCGGCCTCCACGGCTGGGCCTTCACGTTGAAGCAGTTCGCTGAGATGTACGTCGCTAAATTTGCATCAAAAGGAGCCACTCAGAAGGGGCCAGCAGAGAGGTGTAAGAAAGTGGAGGACATGATGAAGAAGCTGTGGGGAGACAGGTAAAAAAAAACATAAGAGCAGACCTACAGAGTAAGCCATTCATACTCTCATTATGATAGAACGAGTCAAGCTGTCCGAGGTGCAGGATGCTATTGTAATCTTTTATAGAAGTCTTGATCATCAGGTCACTTTTCTCCTTTCTTAGAGTTTATGTGGCCAAAATGATGACAAAAGGTAAAAAATAAAATAAATGCTGAACTTATGGTATTGACCTGTGAACCAGGCATTGATACATTCGGATTTGCATTGAGAAGTTTATTTTAAAAAGTTATTTATCTCGTGATGACGCTCATTAGATTGCGTCAAGCTCTTAACTTTGCAGCAACTCCTGGGACCGAGTAAGCATATGGCGACAGTAAGAAAGAACCACTCCACTTCAGCGGGAGAAATGGAGCTGAATTGGCTAAAGATTGATGGGAAGCAAGGAGACAGGAATAACAGAGAGGCACTGGTGTAGCAGTTCTTTCAAGAGAAAAACAAATAGTACACAGCATTAATGATAGCAAAAGGTTTGTCAATTGTTACTTCAAGAAAAGAGACACAGTTAAACAAAGAATCACCCATCCTGACGAGAAATTGAAAAATATAGAGTTAATGACAGCAATACGTTTGTCTGTGATTTACTCTTTGCTAATAAGCATGATTGAGTGAGGAATATTTTCTGTGAAAAGAAAACAACGGATATTTTTACTGCCGATGCTTAACCTGTAATATGTTCTGTCAGAAGGAAATTCTTTTAAAATCCATCAGGAACTCCTAAATCCTAACCTGGACAAACGACTCCTGCTCTCATTTGATGTCAGAAGAAGCGAACTAAGAAATGAACACACTCAGCACTAACATTTTGCTCCTACATAACATCACAAAAACATTTTACAGCAAAGTACAAGGAGATGTACTTGAGAGAGATGTTTTAGTAGCATCCTTAATTAGATCTGAGTACTTTCTAATGTTGTGATCTGGTGTTTGATCGCTTTGTTCTTTTCTAGATATTTTGACCCATCTGCAGGCAAATTCAGTAAGACGGCCTCTGGTCCTGACGGTCAGAAATATCCTCGAACCTTTAGCCAGCTTGTTTTGGATCCAATTTTCAAGGTGAAAATTAAGCAGGTTTGAGGTTTTAAGAGGCTAAATGCATCAGCAAAAGTGAATTCCTTAGTTGTTGTTTTCAATTCCAGGTGTTCGATGCCATCATGAATTTCAAAAAGGAAGAAACAGCCAAGCTAATCGACAAGCTGGATGTCAAGTTGGACACTGAGGACAAGGAGAAGGAAGGGAAGCCTTTGCTGAAGGCGGTGATGCGCCGCTGGCTTCCTGCTGGAGAAGCCTTGCTCCAGATGATCACCATTCATCTGCCCTCTCCTGTCACGGCACAGAAGTACCGCTGCGAGCTGCTCTACGAAGGACCGGGAGACGATGAGGCTGCCATGGGTCAGACATTGACATCATTCAATAAGAACCATTTTAAATGCTTCACAGTGCTTCAATAATTAACTACATTTTACTTTAACTTCATCAGATTTGGACTCTCATGTCTCAACTCTTTTGTCAGGTATCAAGAGCTGTGATTCCAAGGCCCCTCTGATGATGTATATTTCCAAGATGGTCCCGACAAGCGACAAGGGGCGTTTCTACGCCTTTGGACGCGTGTTTTCTGGCTGCGTGTCCACAGGCCTGAAGGTGCGAATCATGGGGCCAAACTTCACGCCCGGAAAAAAGGAAGATCTGTACATTAAACCGATCCAGAGGTAAGAATGTTCTTGCAAAAAAATGTTAAAAATGCACAGCCTGGCAAAATCGTTCATAGGCCTTTAATTAACTACAAAAAGTAGTTCCAAACTAACATGGAAGAAAATTTTAAGATTTTTTTTACATTAAAATGTGACTTAATGTCCTGGCACTCACACCCTTTTATCCTTAAAATAATCTTGAGTTTCTTTAACAGAGATAGGGAAGCTGTGCCAGAGATTCAACAACCTTGCCTTGTTGCTGAAAATGTGCCACATAAATAAAATTACCTTTACCTTTAATCCAAAACATACAATCAGACCTACATTAGAATAGTAGCTCAAAGCAAATTCCTGTGATTCAACGGTCCAGTCAAAGTCCAGACTGAAATTCAATTGTGACTCTGCAGCCAGACTTAAAAACTGCTTTTGATAGATGCTGTGTATTAAACCTGACAGAGATTGATCTCTTTTGGAAAGCAGAATGGGTAGATCTTCAGCTGATAGCTGTAAAAAATAGTTCTAAAACGCATTTTCTGGTGTTTATTTGTTAAAAAACAGTTATAATTATCCTTCCATTTTATGTAAACTTTTCACAAGCTTCTGTAACAGGAAAATGCCAAAAGCTTTAGGACTTATTAGTATTATTGCATTATTGTATTAGGGCTCTGTTAAATAAATGCTGGCTGATTCTTTTACTTGCTTCCTTGTGCAGAACTATTCTGATGATGGGTCGGTATGTGGAGCCGATTGAAGATGTTCCATGTGGCAACATTGTGGGTCTAGTTGGAGTTGATCAGTTCCTGGTTAAGACTGGGACCATTACCACCTTTGAACAGGTAGCTTTTTTTTTTCTTTATGCTTGTATAAACATTGTAGCAAATATCAGCTTCTTGTTACAACAGTACAGAAATACTCATGACTCTTGTCCTCAGGCCCACAACATGAGGGTAATGAAGTTCAGTGTGAGCCCCGTGGTCAGAGTCGCCGTGGAGGCCAAGAACCCAGCCGACTTGCCCAAACTGGTGGAGGGGTTGAAGCGCCTGGCCAAATCAGACCCCATGGTGCAGTGCATCATCGAGGAGTCCGGAGAGCACATCATCGCCGGAGCGGGAGAGCTGCACCTGGAAATCTGCCTCAAAGACCTGGAGGAGGACCATGCCTGCATTCCACTCAAGGTGGATGGAGAAGATTTTTTTCTGGGATAATGACTTGGTGCTCAGGAAGTCAGAGAAGGAAATTCTGGATGTTGGTTGAAAGATGATGATCCATTGAGACAAAACACAGTGACAAATTATTTAAAACAGCATATTTTAAAAATCTTACATTTGATTCAAGTAACTAAAGATTACATACAGCTACTTTTAAGTTCACATAACCTAGCTCTATCACATAAAAGTATACAGATATTTTTGAAGGTTCAGGCAAGTTTCTTTCAACAGTTTCCATAAAACACTGTCTACATGGAAATTAGCATAACCTATATTGCTCAAAGCCCAGCTAAATCCAGCCTGCCATAGATTTTTATGTGGCCCTCTAGACTCCACTTATCAAATTAAATGGTACAGTTCCTGCAGTTTTTTGCGATTCCACAATCACAGAAAATTATGCAAAAACGACCTGTGTTTGTTTGTGCTGCTGCATAACTGTGAGTTTATTGCAAATTTTCTGCAAAAAAGGTCAAAAACATTGGGTAGAATAAGTGACTTCTAACTCCCACATGCAGGTGGCAGTATTTCTTACTTTTGTTGTTGTGGCCTCATTTTTACTTGATGTCAAGTTGTAGTCAGTGATCGATATGGTGAGTAACAAAAGTCACATTTGCTGTCATACATTAGTAAAATATTGTAATATTCCTTTTATTTTTTTTCAAAATTAGCACCACAAAATCTGTGATTTTGATTGCAAAAAAGCAGAAAAACAACTGAAATCCTGGAGGGACTGATCAATGTGAGAACAAGCTAAATTTTATTTAATTTTAAGAAACAGTTGTCAAATGCAGAGACATCTATTTATTAATATTTTAACAGTTTGTTAATGGCTTTTATCAAGATATTCTAGCACAACTGGCTCTTGAGAACATGCGTGATCTCGACATGGTCCAAAGTGAAAATGAGTTTGACTCCCTGACCTTTAGACTCATCAATATCCTCATTTGGTCGTTGTATGATTGCTCTGATCCTCCTCCTTTCCTCTGTTTTAGAAATCCGATCCGGTGGTGTCTTACCGAGAGACAGTGACAGAGGAGTCAGATCAGATGTGTTTGTCTAAGTCACCCAACAAGCACAATCGTCTCTTCATGAAGTCCCGTCCGTTCCCAGACGGCCTGGCCGAAGACATCGAGAAAGGGGAGGTCACCTCTCGGCAGGAGCTCAAAGCTCGCGCGCGCTACCTCGCTGAAAAATACGAGTGGGAGGTGACAGAGGCCAGGAAGATCTGGTGTTTTGGTCCCGACGGAACCGGGCCCAATCTGCTGATAGACATCACAAAGGGAGTCCAGTACCTCAATGAGATCAAGGACAGCATGGTGGCTGGTTTCCAGTGGGCAACCAAAGAGGTGCCTTGACCTGTCGTCGTCTCTTCTGTTTAGTTGTAGTTCTGCTGTATGTAATTTGTTATCTGGTAATCACTGACATTCTCACTCCACAGGGCGCACTATGTGAAGAAAATATGCGCGCAATCCGATTTGACATCCATGATGTCACGCTACACACAGATGCTATTCACCGCGGTGGAGGTCAGATTATCCCTACTGCTCGCAAGGTCCTGTACGCCTGCCAGCTCACAGCCCAGCCTCGCCTCATGGAGCCGGTTTACCTTGTGGAGATACAGGTATGGAGATAGGATTCAGATCAGCTCTAAAAGCATTCAGATAAACACACGAGTTGACAAAGAAGGTGCAAGATTCAACTACTGGTGTTAGGTAGGATGTAAGGGTCTGTTACATCTGTTAGAGGGTCAAAGGAATTTCATTCTGTCTTGTCGTAGTTGTCTCCTAAATGGGATCAACAAAAAAAGACTGTGGATGTCCCGGTTCCTTTTAAGAAACTTCAATATGTTTTGCTTTCTGTTAACTACTTAATACCAATGTTATGGATGCATTCAAAGTCCAGCTTAGGTAGATTATTTTGGAAAATGCCTCTTTTTTTCCCCACATCTTACAACAAATATGTACAACAGTAATGTCTGATAATGGAAGATGTGAATAGAATAATTGCAATTGCAATAATAAATGCACCTTGTATTTCACAGCTGACATTTTCATATTGTTTTTATTTTTAGACGGGCTTGAGAGGTTGTGTATTTTTGCACTTTAACAATAATACGCTTGTTTCTGTGCCTTCTCTCCATGCAGTGCCCAGAACAGGTGGTCGGTGGGATCTATGGTGTGTTAAACAAAAAGCGTGGACACGTCTTTGAGGAATCCCAAGTTATGGGAACTCCCATGTTTGTGGTGAAAGCATACCTGCCAGTCAATGAATCTTTTGGTAAGTCGCTTTTACTAAATCCTCCCTCAAGATTGCATTGAATCTGAGCTCAGTGACAGTAAATGTGAGGTTTTTTCACATTTTGTGACATTGCAACCAGAGTTCCTCTAAATTACACCTAAATAAATGCAAGTTCACTAAATTGGTAGCTAAATTCCACTTTACACATGCAAGGTACTATATTTGGATGTAAAGGAACTCAGTGCTCCAACCTGGTATGAACACATCAACCCAACTATGCCACACGGTTCACAGTGTTTTAGGTATGCATAACAGGTAGAAAAACTTTTCTTCATAGTGTTACCGCAAGGGGACCCAAATACAAATTCCAGCTTCGCTTTTCATATTTTTATTTTTGCAACTTTCAATCAACTTGATGTTTTCTTTCTACTTTGCAATTATTTGTTCCTCAGTCAATCACATACACACCTAACAAGATACACTGTGAAAAAAATAAATCAAGGAGTGTGAATATATTTGCAAAGTACTGCTACATACCTACAGTCAGTCAGTGAACAGATACACAGCAAGAGTTTCTCTTATGATAAATATCATATAACTGTACAATAAAAGTACTTTTATTATTAAAAACAAATTTTTCCTATGTGTTTTTCCTTCTTCAGGTTTCACAGCTGACCTGCGCAGTAACACTGGTGGCCAGGCCTTTCCTCAGTGTGTGTTTGACCACTGGCAGATTCTCCCAGGTGATCCCAGTGACGTTACCAGTAGACCCTTCCAAGTCGTCAGTGAAATTAGGAAACGCAAAGGTCTGAAGGAGGGCATACCGGCCCTCGACAACTACTTGGACAAATTGTAAACTCCTGACTTCTAGATTATAAAATACCAAATCAACACAAAACCCCACCCCATGGGCACTTTAAAAACCACTGCACAGGCTTAAAGATTCATCACAAAGTTAGTTTATTTTTAACTTGGAGCCCAGAGCAGATCAAAGCTTTAGCTGTAAGGTAGTGGGAGCAGTGATGCTGTTTTTTTTCTCGTCATTTCACAGCTACTGTACACCAAGTGCCTAGGGTGAGGGTTTTAGAAAACAATTGGATCAAGGCAGTTATTCCTCATTTCTTTGGTTATTTTACTTCACCCCTCCTTTCCTTCCATGTATCTGCTTGGATGGGCCTGTACAGTGCACTGTGATACTGCTGCAATAATGCTTATAAATGGATCATGGCCAGATGTAA
Source organism: Alfaro cultratus (assembly GCA_903066825.1). Classification (NCBI taxonomy): domain Eukaryota; kingdom Metazoa; phylum Chordata; class Actinopteri; order Cyprinodontiformes; family Poeciliidae; genus Alfaro; species Alfaro cultratus. Next base: position 75,169 of record CAEFZX010022304.1, on the reverse strand, counting down.
ACCACAGAAACCACAAAAAAAAGTGTTACTGAAGTAAAACCGACTGAACAGGAGCTTTTGTTCAGTGGATGTAATGAAATAAAATAAATAAAATAATAAAAATGTGACTCCTGAGATTCTGTTCTCTCCTAAACTGTGAGAAATAAAAAAAAAAAATGTGAAAAGATTTAATCCCAAGTATCGCATCTGAGTCACGATTGAAGTATTTTTAAATGATTAGAGTCCATAAATAAACCCGATTCCCAACATCTGCTGTTGCTGCGATGTGAGATTTTGTTTTTTGGCACACCTTCAGCAATTTAACTGACCGACTTTTAACCCTCTCAGGCTCAAATTAAGTTCTAGTTGCAGGAAAAATCTGATATTTGGAGAAAATGATCATATGGGGTAGTAATATACAATTCAGACCTTTTTTCAAAATTATCAAAAAAAATCATCAAGCAAATCTGCAACATCTGCCTGGAGAGGGTTAAAAATCATGGCCTATTTTCAGTGTTTTCCGCCTTTTACAATGACGTCCACAGTGAAGGAGAGGCTGCATTGTGTCTGAGCGCAGGTGGAACACAAGTTATTTTAATTTGACCTATTTCAGCTGGTTTCTACTGATAAAGAAGGTCTAAAGTAATGAATGAACAGTGAGTAATCTTATTATTCAACTTAAGATTTAATGAGTTACCCAGATTTCATCAGACGTTTATGAAGCCTTGTACTAAATGATTCTCACTTCTCATTTCCTTTAGATAAATCAGGTCTAACGAAAATGAGAAAAAAAAAAGTTGAAATTCTCCCTATCACAGATGCTGTGTAACAGATCCTCCCATCCCTCAAATGTCTGACAGAAAGTGCCAGCTACTTTCAGTTTAGTTATTTATATAGTCACAATTTACAACAACTGTCATCTGAAGACAAACAGATCCAATTTATATACAGGAATACACTGCACAATCAAATCAGACCAATTAGAAAGACATTCAAATTCAGTTACACTCCAATTGGATCATGATTATAATACAAAGCTATTTGATTTGAGGCTCTCTGTAATAAGGCAGGACAGCATCAAGCTCATGATCCCTCTGTCGCAGAAACCATGATTCATATGCTTTAAAATGTTAGTTTAGGTTTTTTTTTTATTTGCATTCTATGACATTAATGGCGAAATATTCTTTATATTGGTAAAGGAAAACCCATGTGAGTGAAGTCTAATGCAGTCACATTATTATCATAGACCATATTTGACAGCACTTTTAGAGTATTGCATTTTCAAGCCAATACAAAGTGTTGATTTTGATTGAGAATTTACTCTTGTTCAATAATATTGAACCTCCACAAGCTTCAATTGTCACTGGGTGCAATTGCAAAATACCAAGGTCATATATTCAGAGACTGTGTAAAAGAAAATTAACATTGTTGGTGCAAAATGGGCATGTTGTTGACAAAAGCATATTGATGCTGGCTGGATGTGGAAAAGTTATTTACTTATTCGTAGTGAAATAAATCTTTGACCACCACTCAGAGAGAAAGAAGCTCTAACTTCAAAATTAAAAGCCAAATTGCAGTTCGCAATTGCGCTTAGAAATAAAAAAACAATTTAGTATATGGACCACTTTTTTTTTTTTTTATCTCAATGACCATCATCAGATTTGAAGGAACAAGGCAGAAATCCTAATCATAACTGTGAATTACAATATGTAGTGAGGTTGATTTGCTAAAAAACAAATTAAAAACATACATGGCATTGTGAAGAAATGTTAAAGCAACATCTAAAAAGGGATCAGCCAGGAAGTTAAAGTTTAGAAAAGGCCTTCCTAAAGGAAAGTCCCCCCCAAGTGAGTTAGAGATGCTTACTAACAAAGCCAATGTTTTTGGGAATAAACTTTGACCACAAAACACTATTTGTGGGAAAACAAAAAAAATAAAAATAAATCAAACTAGTTCTGGATGAAAGAAATTGCTAAATTAATTTGCAATTGTCAGAAGCTTCAGGAAAGAGAAAAAAAAAAAATTATATTAAGTTAAAAAAAAAATAAATAATGCGAGTTCTGACTCATTCTGTAATTTTGGTATATCTATCCAACTGATTGTACATGGTAGTGGTTAATCCCGTCCCATTTCAATAAGCTGTTATAGAAAAAAGCTACACATAATTTTTTTACTCATTTAATTGCCATTTATTTCAAGTTACATATATAATGTTAATAAATGCCACTTTAATATACAACCCATCAACTTCAGCACCAAGAGAAAAAAAATCTCTTCCACCCACAACTTTTAAAATAAAGCTTAAAAAAATCTGAAGAGTTAGTGTGCATCCATAGAGCAACAAAATAAACGAAGGCAAGGCCAAGAAGTGCAATGTATACCGGGTATAGGCAACTACCAAGCAAAGACACAAGATATCACAGATTGTACTGTTAAGTAAAAAACAGAAAAACGCTCACCTTAGTCATACTCTTGACATTATTATGAAGTTTGGTTCAAATTTGACAAGTTTTCATGAAAGCCTATGAGGTCCATCAGTGTGTGGAAGTTACAGTTGATGCAGAGTCGACTCTGTACAAAACGCTACAAGGACTTTATCTTGGCAAATCTGATAAACTGTACATTCATACAGTTGAGTCTCCTTTGCGCTAAAGCGGTGGAGCAGAAGGAGAATCCTACAGCTTAAGAAAAATTCAGTGTCAAGCTTTATGCTGTCAACCCGAAGCAGTGACAAAGATACTGTGAATAATCTGAGAGACCCCCTCCCTAACATCTCTCAATCCTTCTCGGAGCTGGCTTATAAATCTAGAGCCCTAAGGGAGGTGGCAGCATGTCAAACGACTGACTTCGTTTCGCGTAACAACCCACATCATCTTCCTCTACTAGCCATTTGTCCTCCCTTGCAGCTAGCAGTCGCCCTGTGAGGAGGGAACAGACTGAAGTCTGACAGATTAGTCCCCAGTATGGCTGCTGAGGTGTGGCCTTGCGCTGGTGTCGGGTTGTCACATTTGATGGAAGATCGCTGGGACGTCTGAGGTGACTATGTGTAGAAGATGACCTCTGGGATCTGTCCGTCTTCTACTGAAGTGCCGTTGTTGTTGCCCGCCGCGTAGCAGAAGGTGAAACAGGTCTTTGTGCCGGTGGAGGATGACTCATGTGTTACCTTTCGCATTCCCTTGGTTCCATAATGAGAGTCTGGACCCTGTCAGACACAAACACAGAGCAAGATGAGTAAACACTTCCAAATCTGTGGGTTCTTTCCCATATTAATCATTTCTCTCCGTCTCTCTTCTTGCTGACCTTCAGTGTGGCACAGGCAGTGTAGTTGACGTTGGGTAGAATCTCGACTGGTTCTTTGAACATGACTCTGAAGGTGTTTGCTGACCCATCACAGCTGAAGCCTGTGTCATTCTGCCCCAACACTGTGTTGCTGTCTGTGTGGATTATCTAGAACGGAGCAAAAATACCCAAGATCGCATAAAACCACTAAAAATATGCAAAGATTTGCCTCATACAAGTACAGTGCCTTATCAAATTATTTATATCATGTAAACCTTTTCACATTTTGTTACAATTACATTTTTCTTTCACCCAACAATTATGTGCTACCAGGTGTTGTAGTTATACACAGGTTTGTAGTTTTAATGTGACAAAATGAACAAATCTCAAGGCATGAGGTATGAATAATTTTAAAAGACGCTGTAAATACTGGGCCGGTACCTGTATATTGACTTGGTAGTCTGTAGGTCCGTGTATGGAGCCATAAAGTCCAAATCCAACCACAAAAATCCTTCTGTTAACAGAAAACCTGTAAAACAAAGTAAGGTGGATATAATTTTAAAAAATAGCTTCTTAGAGTTTACAGTTTTATTTATGCATATATATATACGTATATACAGCACTAGCAATCCGTGAGATAAAGTCCTTCACATCGTAAGGTAATGTAAGGCCTGACAGCCCTGATCTCAACACACCTTATGCGGTCGCTCGTCCCACTGTAGCCCCAACGGCTCTCCACCTGGCCAAAACGGGTGATGCTGCACTCCTTCCCGCGGAGGCAGCAGCGAGGACGGTCGATAAAATCGACACGAGGCTTTGGGTTCACTGTAAAGTGGAGGAAGAGACTCACCACCTCTCTGTCGGTTAGAATATTAGACTGGGCAGGACCTGGAGGATAATGACATGAACCAAAAACAGACTTCAACGTAAGAGCAGCGATGTCAAAGTAAACGGATGCGGTTAATGGGTGTTCAACTGTGCTCTTCTTAACCTGCTGCAAACTCCTCTATGGTCATGAGAGGGAAGCGGATGAGCGTGAGAGATTTTCCCAGGACTTTGCGCATGTTCTCGGGAGTGGGCTGCAGCTGCTGCCTGCGAGCCTCCGCCTCAGCCCAGCGAACGGCAGCGCCAAACAAACGCACCTCTCTTACTCCTAAAGTGTCCCTCTCCAACACCGCCACCAAAGTATCTGAAGGAGATAAATGTGACGTTTATAAATAACACTGTAATAACTAAATGCAGCATGAAGTAATGACGACAAAATTTAAAGTGAGTCTTTACCCAGATCTATGTCTGTGAACCCCTCGGCAGCAAGAGCATCTCCGGTGTTCTTGTCAATGTTCTCCAAACACAGGCTGGCAAGCTGTGGCTCATCAAACAAACGAGCCTAAAACGACAGGATAGCTTATCAGACTTTTAAAACATCATCTGATTTTCAGGCAACATCAATGTAGCGAACGCTCCTGTGGGAAGCCCAGTTTGCTCTTTATTTTTAAGCAATAAAAACATACAGAAAAGAAAAAAGAAAAAAAACTTGTATAATACACATTTGTGTTAAACAAACCAAACATATCATTGCCAAAACTTTAATGAGGCCTACAATGGCTCTGGTTTATCTGCCGTCTTATTTGTATGTTTTGACTTGGGCACTTATTTTGACAAATACACATTAAAGAACATAAAACTATTCCCAAATTCCAGGACTGCATAGTCAAATTCTTCAAATTTCTCAGCAAATTTTTAATTGTAAATGGAGAAGTTCACTATGAAATTGTCATTTATGGATGGATACACAGATACATGGTTATCGACATGTATCTGGGACTGACAAACAAATGGACAAAAACACATTGATAGACCGACAGATAATGGACAATGACACTCAAACTAAGCGTTTCAACAAATATAACTCCTCTGGAGCTGTAGATCCTGAATCTTAAGGTAAGGAAGCCGACCTGTGTAAGGAGCATGAAAGCATTGTCTGCTCTGAGGTTTTTCTTCAGGAACTCCACACAGTGAGCCTCCAGGGCAGGAACCGCATACTTTTTGGCTGTATACAGAGTAGTCATCACAGTCTCAGGCCCAATCTGGACTTCATCAGAATACAGGAACCTGACACAGAAGACATTGTTGCAATTAGCAGTAAAACATAGATTTAAAAAAATAAAAAGAAATTTAAAAAACTTCTTACTTTAGCAGGGCCAAAAAAGCAGCTGGTTCCACATCAGGAAGTTCAATTTCCGTGGAAGTGGTCGCCATGCCACCGTTGAACATGGCATCAAACACTGCGCTGCCCACCGCCAGGACAAACCTGACACGCCACAGCAACAACAACAGGAGGAGGGGTCAGCTCGGTCTTTTCAAGCCGTTTGTTTCTGCTGAAGATAATCCTCTTACCTGTGAGCTGGTATTCTCTGAACACCCATACCTTTGCCAACCAAGAAATGAACGTCACTCAGAACCTCGTTGTTGAAGAGAAACGCAAACCTCTCCTTGACGGTGCTCTTTGTCGCCTGCCAGTTGTACACCGGCTCTCTGTACACTAGCACGGACGCTGCAGCTGGGGTGGCGCTCGGTGCGGTGGCCGGGGAGGCATTCGACGCAGCGCTGCTTACCATATTGGACGCCGGGGAGGCCATGGCTCCCGCTGCCGCAGAAGCAGCACTTGCCGCAGCGGGCGGCTGCAGAGGGTTCTGCGCAGTCGGCGGAGCTCCGCTCGAAACGCCGCTGCCGTCTGCCCCGCCAGGCCCCAGCTGCGGGTTGGGTCGCCTCGCAGTTCCTTGTACTCCCCCGGCTGCACCGACCGCTCCCCCGTTGGACGCTGGCATTGAGAAAACGCTGTTGCTGGGCTGGCTGTTCCCCAAAGGGCCCGGGCCGGAGAAACTAAGGCAAGGAAGCCTGCCGCTGTTGTCTCCAGCGGCCATCTTCAACCTGCTGTAGGCGTAAACAACAAACTTCATCGCTTTCCGTAATTGCAGTGGTCCACACACTCATGCTGGCCTTTTATTCCCCCTGGCGATTATTTCAGGTACTGCACCATTTGTTGTCTGAATCACAACTCCTAATTCAGCAAATATTTTTAATACTGTTTAAAAATGCTTCCAAAAACATTTTTAAACAGTAAAATTGCAAAAATTACTTTTATCCTTTCTAAAATATATTTACTGATGACTAGGCAGACAATGAATCATATTTAAAACTTTAACGTGTAAAGCCAAAATACATTTTTAAAAATAATTGGATGCAACATGAAAAGCTTTATGTTTCTCGAAACTAAGGTCTATATTATATTTAAGCTAGCAGTGTTGTAGTACTTGAGACCGGTCTACATTTAACACTGTGTGCCAAAGTTGGTTTTTGATGTCAAGATTTCATGGCTTCATTAATAAATGTTTCATGTCTAAAATGTTCTCAGTGCCTGTCCAATTCAGTGTTTGTATGCAGTTCAAAACATAGTTAATATTCCTCAGTAATACAGCTCAGTGTTAAGTCAGAAACTCTCTGTTTGGTAACACAGACACAAAGAAGTTCCCAATGTGCTGAATCAAAGAATTTCCCAGACCAGACAAGCTTTTCCTGACTCTGGGATTTAACTTTTTCTTTCTATTGTAATTGCTTTACCATTGAGTTCTTTAACACCAAAATATCTGCTTCAGTGAAAGGAATAAAGGTAGATCACTGAAAAGGATTTTGATACAAAACAGTCAAACAAAAGTAAATGTAATTCAACCATCCATTGTCCACTTGCATATGCTTGTAAGGTCACAAACAGGTGGTTCCACTCTCTAGTGGTCATTGGGTGGGATACACCTTGGACAGATTGCAAGGAAATATAACCATGCACACTCATATCTGAGGACAATTTTAGAGAAACCAGTTAATAAAATCAACCATATTTTTGGAAGTTAATCCCAATGGAACTGAACCTAGGACAGTCTCAAAACAAGGCCCCAGTGCCACCGTGCAGCCCCAAAAGTCATTCACAAATTGTGATTCATTGACATGCAGTTCAAGATTTTCAAAGTGCGATCAGGTTACAAATTTTCATGTATTGTTGGGTAGTAGAGTTTCCATGTTAGAAACTAAATGAGACTTAGGAAAATGGCTTTGGACAGTGAGCAAAAAAAATACAGACAGTTGTGAACCCCAAACTTTTGTGAATGAAAAGGAGAATGAGTATATTTTGTCACCATATTCTGCACTGTAAAACTGTGTTTTTCTTGTTTGTTGTTTCAACATTTTATTTTCTTTCAGTCTGAAAAGGTAATAGTAGATTTGCTGAAAAAAAATAAAATAAATAGTTTTAACAAGACTAGTAATTCATCTTATGTTTACCTTAGAGGTCAGTCAGGCTGGCGAGTGGATTAAAATGTTTGATTCGTCTGTGTTTCAGTCCATTCAGTCTAAGATCAAGTTGTCTTCCACATCAAATCATTTCTGTTTAATTTTAAATAACATTCTGGGATTTTCTGAGTTTGTTTCTTGATTTTCAGTCACTAATTCAACATGATTAAAAAAATGTCTTTTTTTAATCATCACTCTCTCAGTAGAGTTTGTTCTTTAAGTTTCTGGATTTCTATTTCCACTTGGGTGGATTTAGATTTAATTTTGCTGAAGAATCAAAGTCACCACAGTCCCACCATATTTGACAGTCAGTACGATATTCCTCTTCTTGAATACTGTGCTAATTCACGTGAGATCCAGTCAGTTGTACAATTTTGTTTATTCTTTCCACAGAATATTTTCCCATAATTTGGGATTCTCAAGATGATCCTGGGCAAATATTAGACAAGTGGTTTTTTTGTGTGTTTTTTTTTTTTTTGTTTGTTTGTTTGTTTTGGGGGATTTTTTGCTTTTGACCTTGGAAACTTCCTGTTGATGTCATTTTTACCTAGCCTCTTTCTTTTTGTTGAATCATGCACATCAAGCAAGTGATGCCTGTAGTGCTTTAGATGCATTTCTGGGTTTTATGAGCTCATTCATGAGTCATCAATGGTCTCTTGGAATAATTTTAATAGGCCAGCCACTTTTGTTCCATGTTTTCTCCATCTATGGATAATAGTGGTTCTGGTCACTGTTGTTTTAGAAATGACAAGCTCCTTCCATCCTGATATTGTTTCTTGACTGTTCTGAAATTTCTTAAGATTGTGTAACTGTTTTTATTTAACATCTGCATCTAATAGATCTGGGTGTGGACAGTGAAACTGAACAAAAAATATTTTCAGGTAATTTATGATTAACTATTAGGCCACTTTCTCACATAAGGTTTTTGATAACTTTGATCCTATTAAGGTAGGAGATCATCATTTAAAGACAGCATGTATTTAGTCTGAGCATCTTAGATTTTTTTTGATGATCAGAAATGTTAGAATAAAAGAAACCTGTTAAGGGTTCATATCATTCCACACAACACTGTGAATTAGTTGAGTTTTTACCGTCAAGTGAACTTAGAGCTAGTTAGTAGTAATGGTGAACTGACACGCCATTGATTTTTGACAGAAAGGTTGACAGTTCATCTTTTAAGCTGAATCAACCCGCCAGGTTTTACAGTGCAGATTGCATCGCCCTCCCATCACGATGATGTTATACAGTCCCATCCCGTCCTCCGTGCATCCCTGCAGCCCTCTGGAGGAGCGAACCCCCTCTCTGCCTGCTCCTCATCAACCGTGACGTCAGGGCGGTGAGGCACGGGGGAGTTGTCCTCGCGCCGGAGCCCGGTGGATGCTTCTGAAACAAGATGGCTGTGCGCGCAGGAGGAGCACCGGCGGAGAGCTGAGGCAATGCAGAGGAGGAAGCAGAGGGGCGGGGGGGCAAGGAATCTACTCCTGTCTGTCCTGTCCGGTCTTCAAAGGAGCAACAGTCCCGCAGAAGGACAGACGAGTCTCTCTGAGATGGTGTCAGTTTGTTACTGCCGTTACCGTTCAGGGTAACGGGTTTCTGTCTCTCTGAGTTTTTCCTGTGGCCAAGACTCTATAAAAAGGACTGACTAAACAAACCGCGGAGCACTAAGTAAAGGACAGCCGGGGACGCTCACGCCGCTTTCAGAGATGTCCCTGCTGTGTGTGGGAGGTAAGGAAGGAAACCAGTGAAAAAAGACCGTGGTGTGTGATGTTACTGAAGTGTTACCTGCTCACGGTTTAACTGCAGCAGTAGTCCCTGACAGTGCTGACTGTCAGCTGCCTGGAAAAAGTGTTGTCCGAGCACAGGAGGTTCTTTGCTGAATGGTCATTTAGAAAACATAGCAGCTCCAAACGCGTTTTTAATGGTGGAAGACTTTTGACTGAATATTTTATTGAATGGTGCGTTTTGTTTTCATTCATTGTTGGGACCAAAAATATATTTATTTTTAAAAAAATATTTTTTAAATGACATTTTGAAGAATGGTAAAATGATCAGCTAATAACATGACCATTATCGCGCGGGCTGCTGTTTCCTTTCCGGGTGCTGTTGGTTCTGTTGCGGATAGTGTGTGTGCGCGCGCGCGCGTATGTGTAAGTGTGTGTTTCATCCACTCATTCATGCGTGGGCAGGAGGAGGAGGACGAGGAAAAGCCCCTGCTGCACCGCTGCCCTGCCGCTACCGCACCGCACCGCGCGCACTGCTCCCTTGCCGCTTACCGCTCCCCTGTGCCGCTCTGCCGTACCGAGGGAAATACTGGCGGCAGGACGTGCAAGTCTATGGCAACCCCCGACGCCCACCCCCCCTCAGGACCATTCCGCGTCTTCCCCTAAAATACCATGCGTCACCTCCTCCCACCACACGCCCAAAATGCACTTGATGCTGTCACTGAAACCTCTTATTAGTCGGATGAATAAGCATAGATGGCGAGGTAACGTGACAGAGTCCACGTTTAGGACTAGTGAAAGGGCGGAGAAAGACCTAAAATGGGAGATTCTCTTCCACAGTATTCTCCAACACGTTTCTGAGTATTTTTTTAATACAAACTAGAGCTGATTCAGCAACAAACGCTGAGACAAGTGGCAAGAGAACACATATAAAGAGTCAAGCATATATAGATTTTAGTTTAAAATAGCCTTCAGCAAATCCCCGTCTCTATTTGTAGATATGTTTCAAGTCAGTAGGAATACTTATGGTATAACTGTAGAGGTACTTCTTCACGATACATTGTAATGTTTTGACTGTTAAAATGAAAAATGTAATTGTGACAAGAGTTAGTCATCCGGCAATAATAACCATAAACTCTTCATCCAACATGTGGCACAGGGGCCATTTGCTGCCCTTGGAAGAATTCTGTGAGGTCCTTGACTGTAGACAGTAAACGAAGCTGATGCAGATACACAATTTCATTTTCTATTTACTTTTATCTTGTTAAGGAAAGTGTTAGGTACAATACAACATATTTCTCTTTTAAGAGAAGTGTTGTTGTTTTTTTTGAAGAAGCCAATAATTTTATTTTTAAAGTAATCAATCAACATTTTACTCAAAATCAGAGTTTGGCAGAGTTAAACTTATCTAAATACAGCAAGTGTTTCTGAGGATAGTTTATGTAATAAACCAAAGCATTTTCTGCGAAACCAAAAAAGAAAACAATTGACCCAAAAAGTTTGAAAATTCTAGATATTTCTTTTACATAAAATCAAACAAAACAACCAATTTTTGGATCAATGATTTGTCTTTTTCTACAAAAACGAGCACCTAAAACTTAGTGATTTTGGCCGTGGTATACATTGGTAGCGGTTGCAGACATTGGCCTACTACTGTCTCTGTCTTGATCTGTAAATAAATTATTGCAGAGTTGAAAACCTCTCAATGAAGTCTGGGGTTGTTAAGACAAGATTTTCCCCTTGTTTTTTTTTTTTGTTTTTTGTTTTTTTTTTTACAATTTTCAGTCTACCTTTTTATCATGGATTGTCCTAAAAGGAAAAGATCAGGTGGAAATAATAGCAGTGGCGTGGGTACTTTAAGTCCCAGTAAAAAGCCATTTCAGTGAACAAGAATGAGTTTGACCTAGGGCAAATGAAATTCATTTCCTTGCTTTCCAGTAGCAAGTTAAAAAAGGTGAACAAATGGGCTTGCCTCTCTAAAAATAGTGCTTCGAGTTACTGTAGTGCTTTTGAATTGCTTTCCTGTCTCATATTCAGCTCACATTTACATATTACCATTAGTACAGAGGATAAAATCTGAAAATAATATCAATTTGCATGTGATAACAACTATTGATCCACCAAACCTTTATGACTGATACAGAAACAGTCTGTACGTACACAAGCTGTAAAGATAAATTGAGCTTGCAGCAATCTTTATAACAGCTAAAGGAAATGTAAAGGCTTTTTTTTAAGTCACGATACATCCAGCTTCTTAATAGACGCTGCTCCACCTCAGCCTGTCCCGTCAGTTCCACCCACTGACTGTCCCTGCTCTGAGTCATTCCCAGATGTCATTAAAAAGACCCTGAGAGTCATTCATTCATAAACGCTGGCTTTTGCAGACTACGAGGCTTGGCAGAGAGCCCTCTTTCTGTTCCGCTTACATCATTCATGCTTACCTGGCTCGAGCTATTTCTGGCCTCTACGGCACTTTGTGCCTCCTGAATAGGCAACGTTGGCATATCTGCCAGCCAAGCAGATTTCAGGCACAGACGCATATTCAATCTGAGCAATTTTTGGCAACCTTTTGCCACTTTAGTGTCTGACCTTCTTATTGTCTTTCTTTTGGAACACAAAGTCACAGTCTGATGTCGCTGTCAGTAGCTGGATTACTGGTTCTCTCTCGCGATCTGTCAGAGTAAGATTCTGTCTGTCTGAATGGAGGCATCCCTCTTTTGTGTCATGAAACAGCTGAAGTCAGCTCCACCTTTTTCCAGTTTAGCTTCCCTGACAGTTCAAGATGAAGGGTCTGCTTTATTTCCTGTTCAGTCGGTTTTCTTGGCAATAACCAGCCCGTCCTCATAAGTCAGACTGAGCTGTCTTTGGAGGAAATTCCTGAATGAAGATAATGCAGGATATTTACTGCAGGTACTTTTCGGTAACTAGCAGAGTCATTTCATCTTAAAACTAATTTGTAGTGTTTACCTCAATTTTTACGACTCCACAATGTTTGTACCAAAATGCTTTGCTTTTGGAGATATTGTATTTCTAAAATACAAAATGCAAAAAAGAAAAAAAAAATTATATATATATATACATATATATATACATATACAGTATATATACTGTATACATTTTGATGAATGTATACAGTTTCTTTCAAAAATATTCACACATCTTAAGCATTTTCATATTTTATCATGTTGCGTCCCCAAACTTTAGTGTCTGTTAGTGTTTCAAAGCTTGAGAAGTTGATTTCGAAGCTTAACAGAACATTCACAATCAGATCAAAATGCACTCAGGATGACTGTTTGCTCTTAGGTAGCAACTTAAAGCAATTAATTACACTTGAATTTATTCAAGAGCTATATAGTGAAGGAAACTGAATAGAAATGCTTGGTAGCCTTTTCACATTATTTGCAGTCTTGTTAGAAACCAAATACTTTCCTTTCACATCATAATTATCGACTACTGACACATAAAATCTCAAAAACATAATGTGAAGTTTGTGTTGCGAAAGAAAAAGTTTAAGCGTTCAGAATACTTTTACAACACGCTTTACACTGTATCTATATCTACATGTCTTATTTGTCGTGAACATGCAGAGCTTCCCTCAAGGTTGCTGAGGCTGAATGAAAGCAGTGATTATGTAATTTTTATCCTTGCTGCAGGTGCACAGCAAAGGAGCGAGCCACTGCATTTAGCATGTGACTCCATCATGAGGCGGCATGGCAGAAGCTGCAGGTTTATCTACAGTGGGTGCTTGGTACACAAAAAAAGGCTTGGAAAATAGAAAAGTACCTTGCTGACTCAGGGCAATTGTGCTTTTTCACTTTGTGTTTGTTACTATGGTGACTGGTTATGATGTAGGAACTGTACATGTAAGAAAATTGTGAGTTAGGTTATAATTTGTGTTGCTGGTAGATTTCTAAAGATAGAAAGGCTCAGGTTTTTTATGTACCACAGAGAACTTTTATATCTTATTCGGTAAACATGTGCATGTGAGGCATGCACACATCTGCAGTGAGGCGTTTGTGTGTGTGTGAGGACCTCCTAGAGTGTACGTGGTTGAGAGTAGTGGGTAGTGAAGCATTAAAAATGCATGTGTGAGTTACGTCACGGCTGGTAAAACAGTGCTGCAGAGAGGGAGCCCAAGCTTACAGAGCACTCAGAAAAATCCACAGGCAGATACTGTTTGATTTAGACTGGAATATTTGCCTTTAATGCCAGGAAAAGAGAGAAATTTGTTCCAAATGTGTTAAATAATAGCTACAGAATAATAAACGTCTTTATGGATGAATAATTAATATAAGATGAGCATGTTGAAGTGTTTATTTTTTACTTTTTCCGAGCACATTGAAATCCATGTTTAGCACTGGTTATGGTTTCCCGTTTCATCTAAGTTGTAGAAACATCAGAGCAAATAAAGAATCATGTTTTCAATCAGCATTTGCACAACTGTCTGTTTGCATTCCTCACACACACTTATGTAATGCTGAGTGTGCTTGGTGACCTCTGCCTCTTTGTGATGATGGATAATATGTATATTTTTCAGGTTCTATGTTGTATATGAGTTGCTTAGGATGGAAAAAAGGTACCTTTATGAAAATATTTTTTTGTCAACTGTCAATATTTTCTATATTGGACTTAAAGGTACTTAAGGAAGTACTTTCTTAAGTACTTATTGCAATAAATAATTTGCTTCTCACAAGTTAACTTGCAGAAATGAACTAAAATTATATGTTTGAAGCTATAGTTAGCATTTCACAGTAATATGATTAAGTAAAAAAAATGACATTTTGCAATGCAGCCAAACTTATTCTGTTCTATTTACGGCTGTAAGTTTTTTTTTTTGTTTTGTTTTGTTTTACTTTCAACTTGTTCTCAGATTTTAAGTGGTTCGCTGAAGTTGTGCTAACAAATATCTTGACAACTTTCACAAAGTGTCTTAAAAGTCTTGATAAAACTCGTGATATTTTACTGAGATTTTGTGAGATAATCTCTAAATTTGTGGAAAAATATAAGGTTGAAAGAATATTAAGTCTGTTTTTTTAATATAAATTTTTTGCAAACAGAAATCTGAAGTGTGCTAGTGTTAACATCTTGGTTTTTGTTTCTGGTTTCATAATTTCTTTTCCTCGTTTATTTACTTAGATTTTGCCTTTTTTCATTCCTTTGGGTGTTTAATTCTTGGTTTACTATTGTGCAATTAGATTTAGGTTATTTTTTCTGTTATTGTTTGTTAGTTTCAGGGTTTTCCTATGTTATATTTTCTCCCTTCCTCCTGCTTATCTTCTTCCTTCCCTCAGCATGACTCTCAGGACAGTTGTTTTTTATCTCCTCATTTAGTCTGTGCTTATGTTTTCCCTCCAGCTGTTCCTCATTCACTTGATTACACCTTTTGCATATACACCCATCTGTTCCCTTTTGTCTTTGTCTGATTCTCCTCTCTGTTAGCCCTGTGTTTTTCTCCCTCAAAAAGTTTTTGCTCTAGGCATTTTGTAACTCTCTTTATTAAATTGGTTACTCTAAGTCTTCCACTTTCCCCACAGTATTTTAATCTGATCTGCACTTCACATGACAGGTAGACATTAATATTTAGCATTCTTAACACTCCTAAAGAAAATAATTCCCCACAGCCTGATGCTGCCACCACCATGTTTTATTGTGATCAAGAGGATGCTCAGCATTCTACCACATATACAAATTGTTTATCACATTTAGACCAAAAATTTAGATTTTGGTCTCATCTGATCAGCGCTCCTTCTTTTACATGCTTCCTTTGACTTTACATTACTTCAACTAGGACTCTTAACATGTTTTTTTAAAAGATGACTTTCTTTTTGCAACTCCTCCATGAACACTAGATTTTGGTGTTTAAACTTTTGTCCCTGTTTACTGATGACCTCTGCCCTGAGAGAGCTTCACAGAGCAGGTGGATTGTCTGAAGGCAACTGGTCACACAGGATTTTATTTAGGGGTATTAAAACAACATATGATTACACATACAAAATGCATGCAACACTTTTCAGATATTTATTTTGTAAAAGACATTTTAAAAAACACTTCCTTCTACTACTAAAGTATTCACTAAAAATCAGAAGAAAGATTTTTTTTTAAATTTTCTTCTAATGAAAAGGCTTTGTTTCAATGTCCCACATGTCGCCTTTACTGCTATTTTAGTACATTGCAAACCTCCTTGGTTCGCCCTCTCTGTAGGAAAACAGAAGACATGTGAGCATGAAAACAGATGGTGTTCCTGTGTGTCACCATGTCCCTCTCTGTGTTCCCACAGTGAAGAAAGCCAAGCTGGATGGACCCCAAGGTAAGGCCTAGGTTCACCGAAATAATGGGAGGAGGTGAATGAGGAATCTGTGTTTTGTTTGTGGCTAGATCTTTTTAGAAAAGAATTAGCGATCGTGTCACTGAACAGAATGTATATTCTTAGTAAAATGCGGATTTATTTTCCCCATCTGACATTTTCTGTTGTTCTCTTTGTCTTTTTCTCCTTGCAGAAAAGTTTAACACTTATGTGACTCTAAAAGTGCAAAATGTGAAGAGTACAACCATCGCTGTCAGGGGCAACCTGCCCTGCTGGGAGCAGGACTTCATGTTGTAAGTCCTTCCACATCCTCTCTCTCTCTCTCTCTCTCTCTCTCTCTCTCTCTCTCTCTCTCTCTCTCTCTCTCACACACACACCTTCATCACGAGCCTCTTCTCATTCACCCGTCTTCTGCTTCTCTCTCCACTGCTTCTTGAATGCTTGATTTCTATCAGCTTTCGTCGCTCTTTCTTTCCACTTCTTCATCTTAAGTGCTCTTTATCCCTGTATTGTTTCTCGCAGCTCTTCCTCTCCACCTTCATCAGCTGTCTCCTACTCTTTTTCATCTGATACTTCTGCCTCTCTCTCATTCTCATTCTTAACTTTGGCCTCCTTCCACCCCTTCTTTTCTCTTCTTTGTCACTTCCCCTGCATAAACCCCGTTCATCTTCATCTTCATCTTGGCCTCACCTCTTTCTCTCCCCATTCTGTAGGAACCCCAATGCTCCTCTTTTCCTCTCCCTCCATTCTCTCTCTGCAGCTGTCTTCTCTAGTCTAGATACTTCTCTTTTGATCTTTTTTTATTTCATCTTATATTTCCACAGATATTGAATGGTATTTCGTTGCAAGCGCTAATATTACACAACAGTGAATATTTGGCTGTTGGAGTGATTCAGTGTTGAAGGTGTAGTAGCATATGGGCGGTGAAGGGTGAGAATCATTTAGCGGGATGTGGGCTGCAGCAGTCAGGATTACTGCGGAGTCCTCTGCATCTGTATGATGTTTGGAGGCGTGCAGCATTGTACTGGGGTTGCATCAGTGGAGCTGTGTTATGTAACATTTGGGCTACAGAGAGGGACTCATATTCTCCCTCAAACCGTCCCCTTCTCCCCCTCCTTAGTCACTGCTTTAAATCAAACTTCTCTTACAGAAAAAAGGAGTAACATTGATATAGGGAATCTACTCCCTTTACTTCTTAATTAAACTTCCTTCTTTGTCCCTCCAGGCAGGCGATACAATCACCTTTTCCCTCCCTCCCCTTAGTCATCACTCCTTCATCACTTTCCATCTTTCTTTCTGCTATCTAATATAGGATTTATATTGGACTGTTGTAGAGTCGCTCCAAACGTATCAGCCTGTATGTTAGCCACAGTAAAAACAAAAAATAGGGTTTATTCACACAACTGACACATTTGGTCTGCTTTAAACGGAGCAGACTTTGTTTGGACATTTGTGCAGATGTAAATGCACTCATGTAAATCCTGGTGCGGACCAAACATCTGGATCGAGACCCACTTTCTGAGATGGTTTCAGTCAGGAAGCTAACACAGTAGATCCATGTGGAGGTGGAATAAAATATAACATAGAAATCAAACCCTTTTTACTTGTCGACCAGCTGTTTCCATGTTTCTACTTCTGTTTTGATTATTTATTTTGTCAAATTTAAGCATTCATGATATCCTAATATTTTTACATTTTTTTATTTATTTTTTTCTCCTGTAGTGAAATCAACCGGCTGGATCTTGGCCTGACAGTGGAAGTGTGGAACAAAGGGTTAATCTGGGACACCATGGTCGGCACCGTGTGGATTCCACTCCGTAGCATCCGACAGTCAAATGAGGTTCGCCATGACCACCACTGCATTCCTCAATGGTTTGTGCAATTTTTTCCCCCTTCATTACCTGCAATCTTTGTGTACACAGGAAGGTCCTGGGGAGTGGGTCACGTTGGACTCTCAAGTCATCATGGCTGACAGTGAGATCTGTGGAACCAAAGATCCCACTCTACACCTGGTGCTGCTTGATACACGCTTTGAACTGCCACTAGGTGAGACTACCAAGTGTGGGTAGAGTGGCAAGAATTGTTCTCACGAAAGAAAAGCATTATTTAACAAAGTAGAAGTAAAATGCATAGTGCATTTCTTTCTGTAGTTACCCTAGTAAATGTACGGTAAGTAATTATCTATGGCTGCTCAGTGAAATCCCTTGGAGTGGGTTTGGAACAAATAAATTATACTTGTCTGTATATTTTCAGTGCAAACAGTGACAAATGAGATGCAAAAAAACTGCCTGATTAATTACCCTGACCCACTTTTTAGTTGTATAGTTTGCACCAAGAGAAGTGTTTGTGTCCTTTTTCTTCTCGGTGATCAAGCTGGGTTCCTCTTAGCATTGATTAGGTGTTATTTCTATCCTGTTTCCTCTTCCTCTAATCAATAATGTACACCTGACTCCTCAATATGCACAATATGCAATAGGCGCATCCTGCCTATTTATAGAGAGTTGGCTCTGAGACTGTAAGTAAAACAGGACAGTTTTAAATATAGAGTTGTGAGGTCAAGCCAAAGCATCTACAGCTGTATTTCTGTGTTGTTTAAAAAATTAACCATCAGAACCAGGCCAAAGTATAATTACAACTGATGCTATTCTACCATGATTTGGTGTTATCTGACAGGTAATTTTGTGTGGGATTATTCAAAGGGTTTCAGTTGGATGAACCTTATTTTGAGAGATTTTGTCACCTGGAGTTTGACCGAATGATTGTTTCCAGATATCCCTGAGGATGAGGCGCGCTACTGGGCCAAAAAACTGGAGCAGCTCAATGCCATGAGGGACCAAGATGTAAGCTGCCAGCCTGTTTGTTTTAACACGCCAATATAATCCTGCAGTACAGGCGCAAGCCAGAGAGCAGGTTGCATCATACTTGCTAAAATTCCATAACGCTTTCTTCACTTTCCACAGTGCTTTGCATAAATGTTCAGGGTTTTCCCCAGTGTATTATAAGCCTGGCCCGCCATGCTTTACTAGTCGTCGTTAGCCTTAGTCCCCGCCAGGCTAAGCGTTGCTTGTTTATGTTTTTAGGAAAATAATAACTAAACAATTTTTTTTTTTTTCAAAGCCAGATTGCAAGTGTCTCTGTTGCTCTGAGAATTTCACTAGCAGAGCAGATTTATTCCTAAAGGACATGTTTATAATATATAAGTTTATAGTTTATACATTTAAGCCTGCAGCGCGCGGACCAATCACACAGCTTTACCTCGCTTGACCTCAGAGGGACCGCGCGTGCCTCCTTTCACTCAAACTGGACACAGGCTGACCTGTGTGGATATTTACATCAACTTCCTGTGAGAAATTATTTTTCTATGGAGAACTCAAGGTAAGAGTTTAAACCCTGCCGCGTTAGCTCTGGTTGCGCAGCTCTATGAACCGCAGGAATAACTTGTAGTCGCGAATTCAGAGGTGCGCGTTGGGGTGAGATTTATCTTTGTGAACAAAGAATTATATGCGGCGTTTTCCTCTCAACACGCTGCCCTGCGTGTGGCTCTGTCTTTTTACATTTCCTGTCTACTTATCATCTTTTAATACAAAAACACGGTGGACTGCTGGTGGACCGCCTCGGCACCCCGACCACCGGGCTTAACAAGTTTTCTGGGGGAAACCCTGAATGTTGATACCACTTAAACCTTTTCTTGACTTTCTGTAATTTGGAAAGAAAATTAGTAGCACTTTTTTTAAAGAAATGTCATTCAAAAGGTTTGGGAAGCATGCTAAGCTTTTCAGATTTCAGTTTGGAAATATTCTGGGATGCATTCTTGTTGATCCATTTCACAGTAAATACAAAATCCCAATAGAATAAATTGAAAGATGTAGTTTTAAGGTGACAAAATGTGAGAAAGGCTATTATTTCCCAAGATACTGTGTGCATAACTTAATATATGGTGCATATTTTTGTGATCCCCAGCCAACTTTGTGTTTAATAATAAGTTTTCATCTGTTCTGCTTCTGTCAAATGCAGTACTCATACCAGGAGGAACAGGAACGCCCTCTCCGGGTGCCGGGAACCCAGTGTTGTAAGTAGCCTGCAGCTGATTGTACAAAACTGAAAATTATCCATTTAGGTGTAATTAGATTGCTTTAACTCAGCCTCTGATATTATGTTTGGCCACACATGGGTTGCTGTGTGTTAGAGGGGAAACAGGTCTTGTTCGCTGCACCATAAAGGATCAATAATCCTATCAAATGTCTGGAGTCAAGCTCCTTGAGATTGCCTCCGATTTTCTGCTGTGGGTCCAGTCTGTGGAGTTCGCTGAGCCAGCTGTCTGAGGCAATTAGAGAGACTCTTTCCATTCACTGCCTGCATTGGGGAACATTGATGCACTGATGGCGGGAATGCGTGTCGGAGTATGAGTACCAGTTCAGGTCAAGATCAATACAAACCCTCTCCTGTTTCTCTGCAGGTAACTGGAGCCTGTGGGGAGATCAGCAAAGTAAGTGCACCGTATTCTGTACTCAATGTTTTTCATCTCTAAATGAAAATTTTTTCATGGTCTTTTGCAATGTGCAGCATAATCTATTGATTTAGAAAGGGCTTTCAGGATGCCTCGTCAGGATCTGACGTTCTCTGTTAATTAGATAAATCATTAAAAAGTAAAAGTCTTTTCCTTATCACTTTTATTGCCTCATTGCATCTGAAGAATGAGTAGCAGCAGCAATACGATTCAAAAGTAGATGCTAGTTGTTCACATATGTTGGACTTGATGGACATTCGCAAGCAGATTGCACTGCTTTGTGAATATCCACTAAAGTGATTCAGAAAATATCTGATTAAATAATGCCTATTGAGTACAGATTTATTTAAAATTATATTTTTGATAGTTACACAAATGCCTTTGAAGGAAAAAATATTTTACCTACAAATTTTACCATTTACCTACATTGGAAAATGATACTGTATTTATTCTCCAGTTTTCATTTTATTTGATTAAACATGGAGTAGATATAATTTACAGGTGATTTAAAATGAAGACAAGAACATTACTTATAAATATTTCTTGCTCTGCCACAGTCAAAACAGAAAACCTTTAGTCTTGTGCAAAAAATGTTTGCTTTTCTCTGTCATCTCCCCTATTGTTGTGATCAGGGGATGGTGTTATATAAGTGCCTGTCAGACTCACCCACACAACTGCAGCTATTCATTTCTGTTAACTCAGAAGAAAAAAGAAAGAGCAGGGGGTAATGATAGACACTGAGCAGATTAAGTTTCTCACACATAGAGAAGGAGAAAGAGAGAATGATACATGCAGGACCAGGGATGATATCTAAAACTTAGTCTGATGCCTTTTTAGGAGTCAGCAATGCAACAGTCGCAGACGTCATTTGGCTTTCAGAGTGCCACAGATGAGGATTGATTATCATAAATGATTAATAGATCACCAGTTTGGCTTTTGACTGCTTCACTCTGTAGAATTGTATTAGCACTTTCCTCTAGGAGGGTAATTGTTGACCTATAAACACCACAGAAAAATAAACCATCTCTTTAGCAAGCACATCAACTTTATGTTCATCATGTGTTTTACGTGTGAATGTTCGCTATGTTGCCAGTAGAAGGAGTCTTTTTCCAGTTTGGAAAATATTCGTTCGTTCATTCATTTCTCTCTTCCTTCCTTGCTCTATCATTTTCCTTCTTTGACATTTGAGGCATGTCCACTGTAGAACTCTGCCATAAATGCATTGTGAACATTTATTATTTTAAAATAATTGGAAAGGACTGAGAACTCTGGAAAGTTGAGTCTTGAAAAGTCTGAAATCTTTCATAAATAATGTCTAGAGGGTTCAATTGTGAAAGTGTGACAACCAGACAGAATTTTAAAGAATGGTTTGGTTGTGATTAAACTCTTTTTCATCTTCACTGTTATTATCACTTCCCTCTGCCTTTTATTTCTGTGCGTTTGAGTAGATGAGGACCCAGACAGCGCTGTTGACGACAGGGACAGCGACTATCGCAGTGAAACCAGTAACAGCATTCCACCTCCGTACTACAGCACGTCCCAACCCAATGCCTCTGTCCACCAGTATCCCATCAGCCACCAGCATCGCAGCTCCAGAAGTTTGTCGTATCCACGCTCTGGGAACAACCAAGATCTCGACTACCACCATCAAAGGACAATCAGGTTTGCATATTCCTTTAGTCATATGTACTTTCATTATAATGTTTATCTTTGCCTGTGAGAAAGAAAATCTTTTCAGTTCCCAAAACTGTTTAGTTAAAACAAATGTTTAGTTAATAATTTGAAATGCAAAGTTTTGCAGAAAACATTCAGATCTGAGCTGCAGTCAGTGAGGAGACCCCCATCATTCCTTACTTAATATTTGGCTAAATGCTTGACTTTTAAAAAAGAAATTAAATAATTATGTTTTATTTCACTCAGTTCTTTCTGAATGACCACCATGTAGTCTTGATATATCTGGAAAAGTAAGGAAAACAGAAAACAGCTATGGAAACACTTTTGATTTTTCTTGTTGATTTGCAACATGATACCTTGGCCTTAAGATTTATACAAATATACATTAGTAGTTTTTCTACTTAATGACTGAAAATGCATTCAAAAATAACAAAAAGGAATATTTCACTGCTTTATGGGCTTCAGTCAACTTAAAATTCAGGTTGAACCAGAGTGTTGTTCCTTAAAATGAGTGGTTAAAATGCCAATCAGTCCACAAAAGTGCAATTTTTGTAGATATTTTTTACAAACTCAATAATGTTCACAAATTTTACATTAATGAATTTGCGTTGTTGGACACTTAATTTCTTATTTAGCAAATAGATTCAGATTTTGCAATAGGTATTCCAGGTGGAGAGATTTTTTTTAATCAATAAAAGTCTTTTTATGTTAGAAAGTTTTATTTATATATTAATTTGAAAGCAATGGAAAAGTAAATTTTTGGTGACATTAAAAGTGTATTTTGCTCAATATACTTCTAAGACCATGACCTCCAAATGGCTCTAGAAGGAATTTCAATGAAAATATTATTTAGAAAAAAAAAATTTTGGTTCAGTTTTTTGACAGATACACAAAAAGCCATTTTTAACATTACAAAAACAGCTGAATTGAGTTCAGTCAAAAATTAGCTTTATAGTTTCCACCTGTGTGTCCAGGTGACACAACTGAGCCTGGTTCCATTTAACAAATTCAATGGATTTATAACATAAAATCTTACGATGTTGTCTGTTCACTGGTCAGCTTTTCTTTAACCCACCCAGCCCGGTTTCTGTTTCCTTCTTAGTTATTTTCGGAGCTGTGTGATTTCTCAGCGTTTATTGATGGGTTTTTCTCTCAGACAGGGAATGAAAATATGCATCCACCTCTCGCTCTATGAATAATTCAGCTGGCAGTCTAACGGTCAATACGGCACATAAGATTAGCTGCTTGTGTGAGTGTATTGGACAGGGGCATCCCCCCTCTCTCCCCACACCTCCTCCTCTCCATCTCATCCACTCAGCTCTGTGCGCAACCTCCCTCTCTACCTTTCTTCCTTCTGTTTTGTGCCCACTGCTGTCTTTCTTATCTTCTTTATCATCTTCCTTTCTCTCTAGGAGCCTGTGCTCAGTTTTTTAATAGCACCCATTCATCAAGACGTACAAAGCTAGTTTTTTGTTGTTGTTTCATTTCTTGATATTTCCTCCTTTTTTTCTTTGTCAGCTATCCAGCAGCATATTTCTGCTCTGCTCTGTTTCTTGCTGCTTGTCTGGTACCCTTGTACTTCCTGTGTTTTCATTGATTAGCCATCAGCAGTTCTGTCTACTGCTCTGAGATGCGCATAAAAGGTGTTTAGTGGGGAGCACACCGTACCGGCCACAGTGCGTCAATACAGCACTCAATAATCATTTCTGACGTTACAGCTCACAAAGAGGCTGACTGTTTACTACATATTACTGCATTCTAACTTTTTCTTGCTGTCGTCTATCTTTCTTTCCAGCCCCACCGGAAGCTATGCGTCTTCTGCAGAGCTCAGCCGGTGCAGCAGCCAGCTGAGTGAAGAAGACTACGGAGGAGAGTACGGCGAGAGGGACCCGTACGACGAGAATGACTCATACCACTCCTGCCACTCCTCTGTCAGCTACAGCAAAGGCTCCCCGGACTGGGACCCCGATGAGACCCAGGGGGCGTACAGTGATGAGGGCGGCTACAGCAAAGATGGAGGAGAGGAGGTCGCGCTCTACGAGGGAGATGACGGAGAACTGTATGAGGGGGAGGAGGAAGGTCTATATGAGGATGAGGAGATGATGTATGATGATGAGGACTTGTACAACCTGGACGGGACCCTCAGTGAGGACCTTGAGCCGCCGTTCACACCCACTCCAACGTCAACTGTACCGCCGATGCTTGACGTACCCAACTCCAGGCCACCTCTGGAGAAACAGTCTTCTATACACCAACAGCCTCCAGGTAAAACCCCCAACCAAACGTCCAACCAAACGTCCAATCAGGCTCAGCCTCCCACAGCACAGCCCCCTACTGGCCAACAAGCAGCCCAGCCCCCCAAACAACCCCAGACACAACCTCAACCTCAAGCAGCCCCATCTGCCACGTCCTTCTTCTCAATGGCCAAACCTCTGACTGCTGCAGTCACAGGTCTGGCTTCTTCGTTCCTGTCATCAGTTCCCGCTGCCCAGCCTCCACAGGCTCATCCACCAACGTCAGCCGTTCCTCAGCAGCACCAGTCCGCTGTAGCAAACTCTGTCCCTCCTTCACACCCGGCCACCCTGGCTAATTCGGCATCCCAGCCGCCCTCCACTGCCACGGGTCCTCCATCCCAGCAGCCCCCACCCTCCGTGGTGCCACAATCACACGCCAGCGATCCCGCTACCACACAACCAGCCAGTCTTGAGGACGTGGCACCTCCATTTGAGGAAGAGTGGTTAGAAAACGAGATGATGGAGGAGAAGGTCAGTACTCCCCCTGCTCAAGAGGAGGAGAAGCTTCCTGCAGAGCAGAAAGAGGAGCAGTATGAAGAGAGCAGACCGCTGACACCTGAAGAGCAAAAGGAGGTTCCACCTGAAAGGTAAGAAATCTTGGGAATGGAAATGAAACTGATGAACTGAATCGTCAACAGATGACAGCAGTGACTAGATTTGTGTCCGTTTAATAGGGGTGGGCGATATGGATGTAAAGTTTTATCACAATATTTTGTGGTACTATTGTCACACCAATAAAAGTGACAATAAAAACTATTTATTACTTATTGTTTTGGTAACTGTATGGCTCTGACTGCATAACACAGCAATTGTAGCCCCACAAACAGACTCTGCTCTTGAAAAACACACCATTTGTTATACGCTTCTTTTGGATACCAATCACATAAAAGTGTCATTTTTGTCACTAAGCTACACACAGAAAATGCAATTAATTATATGTTTTAATATTATTATTATTTATCAGTGCTCTCATGGAACAGTGGAGAAACTAGTACAACTAATAATCCTGACGATTCAGACAGTTTGTGAGGGTTTAAAAAGCATTAATGGGACTTTATTGTCACAACAATAAATCAAAACTTTTATGAAATTAAAAATTTATGACGGTAAATGATAAATGACACAATAAATGCCCACCTCTTCTTAATTTTTTTTTCAACTGAATTAAATTAAAAGCAATTTTCAGAGTAAATCCAAGATTGATTGGGACTATAAAAAAAAAAAAAGATTTTAGGAGCCTTTCAGCAATCAGTAATCACAGCTCAACTAATATCCTCTTTATATCAATCGTATTCAAAAATGAATGCATTAAATATTTAACATAACCATTACTACAGTCTACAAGTGGAATGTAATTTCAGATGCGTTACATATACTCTGACTGATTGAGTTTCTTTAGAATAAAATTGTTCATTGGTAGAGAAGTTTGTTGCATTTAGAGCTCAGAAGTTCTTACTGGTTGATTAGAAGATCAATTTTGATGAACAGCTTTTATCACCATCTTGCTGTTTGAGATAACTTAATCTGATCCAGATTGTACATCAGCAACCCAGCAATATTGTGAGTACCAATTTTGTCAAAACTCACGCAAAATCAAAAGATGGAGCTCTGTTCCTACATTGGCTCTGAAATATATCCTTGACAAAGAGCATATTTCACTATCCTTCACTCTCCCTTTTGTCTTACTGCAGCTCGAGCACCACGCTATGGTGCACTATTGCTTTTTTTTATTGTTAAATAGAAAATATCCTTCCTTTAGTCCTCCAGTACCAGAGGAGCCGAAGGAGCCAGTGGATCCAGCCGTCAGAGCCAAAGAGAACTGGCTCAGGCTCTATAACAAGGTCTTAGACCAGCTACGAGAGGTAAGCTCACTGATCAGCTTCCTGCTGCCATATTTTCACCACCGTTCTTTAAAATTTAGTGACTCTGTACCCAGTTCTGTTGGTTTAATTAATTTCCAGACAATAATTTAAGTATGCACCAGTTCAAGAGACTCTACAAGTTTCTACCAAGTCTTTGAAATATTTATGCGCTGTACAATATTGATGTGCAGGCTAGATATGTACGGCGACTTCCTGAAGTCTATTTTGATCCTGAGTTTTGCAGTTCACCAGGCAACAGACATGATGCCATATATCTTCTATAATTAATACCTTTCAGCTTTCTTAAAATATTAATACTTGTCAAAAGGAAAGCTTTTATTTTAGTTTGGGTGAAGCACCACCCGGCTTGATTTAGCTGAGCACTTTTCAGTTTTTGCTTGCTTGGTTTTCACTGGCATATTTTGTTTAATCATTACATTTTGGATTCTGTTTTGCAAAGAATTAATCACTTGCTTCAATGTTTTGTTGACGTTTGTTTCTTTGCATTTTATGTACATTTGGCTTCCTTTTCCTTGTCTTTATTTTTTGTTGTTTTGTGCCGACCCACTTTGTTTTCTTTCCAGTTTCATGTCATTGCCATAGCGATACTCACATGCACTTTGCTCGGCCATCTTTGGAGCATGCTGACAGGTAGGTGCAGCCTGAATGTTTGCGAATCGGTGAAGTCCTAAGTCCTGTCTGACATTACAGACACTTTCATTTTGTTTATTCATCTTCACAGCAATTTGATCCCTTCTGTTGTATTTTGCAAGAGCTGTCCCACATTATCCTGATAGGCTGCACTTATATAAGAATTAAAGATTAGAAATATAGATTATAAATGGCAGCTTTATTGCTTTGATGTTTGGGTAGCATGAGTAAGTAACTAAAGTTTATGTATGTAACATATCTTACAGGTAAAAGCACAAAATATTTAGAAAAGAAAACATAAAAGTGGGTCTCGAGAAGCCATATATACTGTAATAAAACCCACTATAAAATATTAAATTAACTTCTGAGATGATTCTGCCTGTGAAGAATCATCAAAGTCTTAAAAAGTGAAGGCTAAATTTTTAAAAGGAACTTAGAAAGCCACTGCAAAAAGACTATAGTGGGTATTTTGTTCTGTCTTCATTTTGTGGAAGTTAAAAAACTGTCAACCTCATTCTTATTTAAATGCAAGAAAGTGTAAAGACCTAAATGTGTAAAATGTAATCTCCTCCTCCAGTTTTGAGACAAGACTTCAAAGCTTACAAATGTTTTTCGGTTGAAGGAGCCAAGACACAATGGATGAGTCAAAACAACTAAGGTTTTCGTAGTATGGCTCTCCAGTTAAGCCCAGTTTGTCAAGGTGTTTCTTAATTGCAGACTGGCAGTATTTAGGCTTCCCTTCTCTTTAAATTCAACAGTATTTATAGTAAGTGTTTAAAAAAAGAAAAACGCTAACATAAACACAGGGACCATGTGACTTACTAGTTTTAGTCTGTTGTGTGTATTAAGTCAATCTCATGCTTTGTTTTTTTTTATATTTTATATTTTTTACTTTGTGATTCCAATTGTGAAAATTGATTTATGAATAAAGGGACTTACTTAATGATTCTTACACATTATAAACAGCTTGATTCTGGTTAGGGCACCCATCAAAAATGAAGGAAAGACGTGGTATTTAATGGACTTCAATTAAAGGAGCAATAAAGCTGCTTATCGTCAGCATGGCAAATATTAAAAACATTATTATTTCTTTGTGAGACAAACTGTATTAGACGATGAAAAGATTACATCTCAGAGCTAAACCCTGAGAAAACTTCTAGACTCAGACTTGATCTTGTCGTCGTCGTCTTTTGCCTGAAAGGTATGAATGAAACCCATTTAGACAGGGGTAGAGCTGGTCAATTAAGTCAATCATGTCAAAAGCGACTGCAAGACCAAAACTTTGACATTTCTGGCTCAGCCCTGTTTTTTTTCTCTTTAACAGTATCATAGAAAGCAAGTTTGTAAGACCCTGAAAAAAAGCTTTGCTATTGGATTCATAAAGGATACGGGGTAAAAAAAAAACTGAAGGGATAAACTTGAAAGCAAAGTTTTTCTGTGTTTGACATTGTTCTTCTTGTTCTGTTTTCGCATAGGCTCGAGGAGAGACCTCCAGCTCGCTGTGGTTTGGTAAAGGAGGGTCAGTACTTCCTAATTATTTTCTCTGTCATGTAAAATATTGTACACACAGAATTCATATACAATCTTGACTAATATTAAGTTTGATAATTTTTCCTGTAAAACAAAATGATTACAGAAATTAGTCAGTTTCCAAAATATATAATTTTTTATGTTTCTATAATTAATGAAAAAGATTTAATTGGTAAAATTTTTATATTTTTTAGATATAGATTTCTTTTTAAATTGCATCTTTTTTCTTTAATATTTCTCATCCAACTTCAAGTTCAGCATTTTAAGCACCGGTATTTTACTATTTTCATTGCAGATTATAAAATAACACTCAAACATACACAGGACATTTCTGTGACTGTGTTTTTTGGTCTTTAGACAATTATAAATAAACATTTAAACCAGTGAAACTATTCTTGTTATGTTGGGTCTAGTTTAGTATTCAAACTACTGTTATTGAAATGTTTGCAAAAATGAAAGCCTGTCCAAATTTCGAAAGAGAGTTGATCTAATTTAGTACAGATAATAAAAATCAGCACACTGTGAAATCCAAAGCCAGCTTCAGTGTTGGATTGTTTCAGACAATAAATCCCAAACTCTGTACAATCAGTTCAGGAAAAATGAATCATATTCAAATGTTCAAAAGATTATTAAAAAATGCAAAATGTATGGAATTTTGAAATGGAAACTGTGTAGGAATCTTTTATGTATAGCAAAGCTACTCCTGTTCTATCTGCAGGGCTATTTACACTTAAGGCGGATCTAGTTGTGAAAACTGCAGATGCCTTCTGAAGAATTAACCAGTAAGCCCCCCAGAAAAAGCAATCATATAAAGGAGTGTGGAGAGCTGTGATTAGTATTTGAGAGGAGGAGGCTGGGGTAATTAAATTTTCCAGTTAAGTCCTTGAGAAGTCCTCATGTTACATAGCATTAGAAGCAGTGATTAAAAATAGATACATTAGCTTCTCAGGCTCAAACACTATTTCATGGCTACATAGTTTTTTTTTGTTTTTCATCAGCTCGAAAGAGCTACTACCATGTTAATAAATATACATTGATGTGTCATTGTGTTTTTACAGAATGGGAGGTGCGCTCTATAGTATTGACAGCATGCCTGACCTTCGCAAGAGAAAAGCAATTCCTCTCGTCAGAGATCTGGTGAGAAACGACAAGAAAGCAAACACACAAAGCACTACATACACCACACTGGTATTGATTAAAATCTTGAAGCAGATGGTAATCAATTTTTCTTAGTATTTAAAGATTGTATATCAACACAATTTCAAAAAATATCTAATTTCTTTTATTTCTTGTCTCTCCATCTGGGGTTAAAATTGACATGTTTATTAACAAAGAAAATCAAAAATTTCTGAGACTTTAAAATTGTAATAACACTTTAAATTAGAAAAACAAAAAGAAAAAAGACAAACACACTCAAGCTCTACCATTCATCTCCACAGATCCTCCTCACAAATTCATCAGTTCATGGGGTTGCCTCTTTGGCATTTTGCTCCAAGTTGTTGTTGTACTGAAAGTTGTACCTTTCTCTGTGTCCTAATTTTCCGCAGAACTGAAACAGGTTTTAATCAAAGATTCATTCATATTTAGTTACGTATTTGATATTGTGTCTTTTCACAAAATCCCAGAATCTGTTAAAGGATAATCCATCCTCACACCACGATTCTGCTACACCCTGCCTTAGTGTTGCAATCATTTTTTTTAAAGTGATGAAAAGTTTGCAGCACATGCAATATTTTTCTTAATAGCCAGAAACTTAAGTACCAAGTGTCTGTTTTTCTTGATTTAATAGCCCAATAAGAAACTCTTATGTAGAGGAAAGGTGCCAACACTCAAGTTGGCACACTCACCTTGCCGGCTTGAGTGTGTTGACTTTGTCCTGTTTAGAATAGTTATGGGGTAAAAGTAAATCTTTTAAAAATAGATTTAATGATATTTAATATAATGTTCAGTAACCTTAGTAACAGGTTTGTTGATTTTTTTTCTTAAGTCTGGCCCTTATTACTCTCAGATTGTCAGTCTGCTGTTTGTTTTGAGGTTTCTCTTGCTTTATAATATTTGAAACTCTGGGACTTTTTACAACAGGTAGATATATACAGAATTTAGGTTGCACACTGGTATCTTAAATACAAAGGAGAGTTTTGTGGCTAAGGTGATATTGAAACTATGCTATTAACACCTGCCATTGAATAAAAAAATTAAAAACAATTATCTCCTTTTGTTTTTCTGTCTGTGTTTCATTATGGCATGGACTCATTAGGCTATGGTGAGTATTTAGTTATTATTTAATATCATCCAGAAAAACACAACTGTTGTAGATATTCAGATGTGAGTGTGTGCTATTTTGTTGTTCTTTTGCCTCCAGTCTCTGGTGCAGAACTCTCGCAAAGCTGGAATCACCTCGGCCATGGCTTCAACTACTCTTGGCAATGAGGAGTTGGTGGGTTTTCTCTCCTCACAGCTGTTTGTCACAGTTCTCAAGATTTTCCAGAAAATTATCACTGCAGGAATAAAACTTGTCTTTTTTTCCCCCCATCATTGTGCCTGCAGAAGAGCCATGTGTATAAAAAGACCCTGCAGGCTTTAATTTACCCCATCTCCTCCACCACTCCACATAACTTTGAAGTGTGGACTGCCACCACCCCCACATACTGCTACGAATGCGAGGGGCTGCTGTGGGGGATCGCGCGGCAGGGCATGCGCTGCTCTGAGTGCGGCGTTAAATGCCACGATAAGTGCCAGGATCTGCTTAATGCCGACTGTCTGCAGAGTAAGATCACACAGATATTTGCACATAAGCACACAAGCGTGCACATCTTTAATTATGAGCATCCACCTTGTCCTCCACCCAAACTCTGCTTCCTGGTGCCAGATTGACATCCCATTATTCTTGTCCTCTATCCACTCTCACATTCTCCTCCTTCTTCCTTTCCAATTTATCTGCTGAGTAATGTGCTGTCACAACCCGGCCTCCTTTTTCCTCTCTCGTCTCCCCACAGACTTATCATACAAACTGTTTTTTTCAAATTTCACTCCACAACGAGAGACTTTAAAGCTGCTGCCTTGATTTTACCATCTTTTATGATATGCTTAATGAATTTCTCCTGGCTCCAAAGGGCTTGTTTAAAAAATATGTTGCCCAAATTGTGCCGCTATTTACAGCCACTCAATAATCAGATCTGGTGGTTAAGTGGGATAATTAGATGGTTTTGGTTTTGGAAGCAGCCAAAAGCTGCCAAAGTCATTGAAATTTAATCTGTTGCTATCTAAAGTGTGGCGCTTTAAAGAGAGTTATTGCCTGGAAATATTGGATGAGGTTCTGTGCAAGAAATATTCACAATTGCAACTTGTCCTCCTGCATTGCAATGCTTTTGCCACATCAGGAGCCGCAGAAAAGAGCTCCAAGCATGGCGCAGAGGATCGGACGCAGAATATCATAATGGTGCTGAAGGACCGCATGAAGATCAGAGAGAGGAATAAACCAGAAATCTTTGAGCTAATCCAAGAAGTGTTTGGATTGGACAAGACGACGCACAGCACGCAGATGAAACAGATCAAACAGAGCGTGCTCGACGGGACCTCCAAGTGGTCGGCAAAGATTAGCATTACAGGTTTGTTTTACACTCATTTGGTAAAGAAGGTCACAGAAACCTGCATTTATCTGAACAGGTGGTCCAGGTTTTAAGTCTTACCACAATGTTTCAGTTGAATTTATGTCCAAACTTTCACCTAGCCATGCTAACTGCAGTCACGTACTTAACAACTATTTAGGATCCAGCAACTACTATTACTACTACTACTACTTTGTGCATTTAATTTTGGGCATCAAAATGTAGATGACTGAACCTGCATGCATGCCACACTTGTCAGATTTGAAAAAATTCAACGTTATGCTTCCACTTGACAAATGTGCAATACTTTATGTGGGTTTCAGTTGTGCTATTGCCTTAGAGCAGATGTGAAAAGCCACTAAAATAATCTAGCAAAAATGTCACTTGATTGTTGTTTTATAGTAAGATGTATCCTATACTGTCAGTGTGTTTAGCTGTCTTTATGGTCTCTTTCTTTAGTGGCTTGTGCCCAAGGACTTCAGGCTAAAGACAAAACAGGCTCCAGTGACCCTTATGTAACTGTCCAAGTTGGAAAGACAAAGAAAAGGACCAAAACCATTTATGGCAACCTGAACCCGGTCTGGGAAGAGAGCTTTCACTTGTGAGTACTGCAGCGAACTATGACAGATTTAGACATCATTTTATGCTCACCTTAAAAAGTATCGTTTAATTAAGTTTCATTTTTGCTAGCATTTATATTTAAGATTCCTAATTTTTTTATGTTTATGTTGCTTCGGTCTCGTCCAGTGAGTGCCACAACTCTTCTGACCGGATCAAGGTCCGAGTCTGGGACGAAGATGACGACATCAAGTCCCGCGTAAAACAGAGGTTCAAACGTGAGAGCGATGACTTCCTGGGTCAGACCATCATCGAAGTGCGCACTCTGAGCGGGGAGATGGATGTTTGGTACAACCTGGGTGAGTTCTGCGCAATAATGCTGGGAGAGGATTAGAAATGGATGACAGGAGCAGTGAGTCACCAGGAGATAAGAGCCGGAAAAACATATAGCTGAAGAGCTTGTCTGTTGTAGATTCAGGAGATTTCACCCTATTAATGAAGTGTGTGTATCTCATATTTATGTAACAGATAAGAGAACAGATAAGTCTGCCGTGTCGGGGGCCATCCGGATGCACATAAGTGTGGAAATCAAAGGAGAAGAGACGGTAGCTCCTTACCATGTCCAGTACACCTGTCTGCACGAGGTCAGTGTGATGGAGAAATAGTTTTGTTATCATCTCGATTGTTTTAGCTACACCATTAAGCATGCAACAATAACACATTTTTTACCAATGCAACAGTTGCTACTAATATTGTTAAAAAGAATATCTTAAGACATTAAAATATATTAACTTTTTATTTGTCTGTGTTCAGCACTTATTCCAGTACACCACTGAGGACCAAAACGGAGGTGTAGTAAAGATCCCAGAAGCCAAAGGTGATGATGCCTGGAAGGTGTACTTTGATGAAACTGCACAGGAGATCGTGGATGAGTTTGCCATGAGATATGGAGTAGAGTCCATCTACCAGGCCATGACGTCCGTACCTAAAACTTATTAATACATTGAGTCATACGTTTAGTTTACTGGATATCTAAGAATAAAAAGTGGGGAAAGAAGAGAAAATATTACTAAATGGCCTTATTACAATTTTCTCCCAACAGCCACTTTGCCTGCTTGTCGTCTAAGTACATGTGCCCAGGAGTGCCAGCTGTGATGAGCACCCTCCTTGCCAACATCAACGCCTACTACGCCCACACCACCCAATCCTCCAACAATGTTTCTGCCTCGGACAGATTCGCTGCATCAAACTTTGGTGTAAGTCCCAGAAAAAAAACAGCTATAGGAGATACTGTATGTGATAAATGGACGATGGTGCTTTTAAAAACTCCTTAAGAAACAAGTAAATGTGATTCTTCTGGAACTGTACATGGTCAACTACAGTACATGTACTGTGCTGCTCTTGACTTGGTTAAACTACGCTTAATTATATTTTGGTTCATAAACCAATATGATAAACTGTCCGTCAAATATCAATTAGTTTAATAATGTTAAAATCAATCAGAAAGATGAGCTATTGACCTTTCCATTGAGTAATCTCTGTAGCATAAGAAGAAGCAAGAAAATTACAGTATATTTATCTGAATTCTCTCTTCTTTTTTTTTAGTATTTTAAGTGTCTGGTAATCGACAAAATGCACCTTTAGAACTAATCTTAATCTGTCAGCTGTCAACCCCTAAAGCGACACCATGACAACAGAGGCAGCCATACTTTGTGCTATTTCATCATCTCATTCTTAACACAAGTTTGTGGGTCTGCTCATGCTGTCCCCGCCTTGATCTCTGGGATCACTCTGAGACCGGCAGGCTGACTGTTCTGACCCAGGTCACCAGACGGCTTGGGAGGGATTTCACTTTAGATCTTTTGGAGAGCTAAAAAAGCACTAAGTAACCTTTAGCACCTGCCCATGACATTGAAGAAATAGAAAACCTTGAAAGAACTTGTAGCATAATGTATGATCCAAGCAAGAATACAGTTTCCACAAACAAATTAGAAAAGTCAATCAGGTCTCTCCATGACTCTGATGGGAAACTTTTCTCTCTCAATCTGAATTCAGCTCCACTGAAAGTTCGGTAGGTGGTGTCATGATGGCACAGACTGGGTAATCAGATGTGGCTTAGGCTAACATGCCATTAGACAGCTAATGAAAAATTTGATTCTCGTACAGTTTCTATAACCACATTCTTTAGATTAAAAGAGACCAAAATGTCAACAAGATTAGACACTGGCAAAATTCTATTTTTAGATGCACAGTGATGCAGACTCTGACTCAATTTGCAAATGTCAAAACTCAGTTATATTGTTGTTAATTGAAACATTAATTTAAAGGAACATAAAAAGTTGAAGTGAGAGCAGCTCAAGTGTAGCACTCAGAAAATTTACGAGAATCAAAACTGAGGTGTTGCACTGAAACGATATGAGGCCTAATAAACCCAGGCCTGGCTTTGTGCTTTCAGACAGTAACAGCTGCTCTGTTTTTCTCTGCAGAAAGAACGGTTTGTCAAACTGCTGGATCAGCTTCACAACTCCCTGAGGATCGACCTGTCCATGTATCGGGTACTTACTGCTGATTCTAATTTACACGCTGCTTTAAGCAGCCTCACGAGTGCAGTTGATTATCCGTCTCCCGCTGACTGCATCTGCATGTGCTATTTTTAGGCATTCATGTGTGTTTTTAGACTGTGATGAAAGCGTTCTGGACATTTATGCTGATGCTGCAGTTTCTTACGTCCTTTCTGTTTGTCTGCGCTACAAGAATAACTTCCCCGCCAGCAGTCCTGAAAGACTACAAGACCTTAAGTCTACTGTCGACCTGCTGACGAGCATCACATTTTTCAGGATGAAGGTGAGCACACACACATCTGAAAGTTGCTATTTTTGCACCTTTTGAAAATACCAGCTTCTAATTAAACACGGCAGATTGAATAATTTTTAGAAATTAGCCTGGAGATATATTCTGAATCAGTATAACTTTACCAAGCATGAAACTGGATCTCTACATGTCAATTGTTTCATTGAGATAGCTACTGTGAGATAGCCTTCTGCTGAAGCGCTGTGAGTCTGACAGCTACTTTATGGCATTGTTTTGACTCCACCATATGGTTCTTCTTGTTTGTGTTCAGGTCCAGGAGTTGCAGAGTCCCCCCAGGGCAAGTCAGGTGGTGAAGGACTGTGTAAAAGCCTGTCTCAACTCTACCTATGAGTACATCTTCAACAACTGCCACGACCTGTACAACAGGGAATATCAGACAGACCCGGTGAGTTTATACATATGAAGCAGATCCATATTGCCCAGTCAGCACTCATGCACATCTCTGTCCATATCCTTCCCTCGTTGTCTTTATAAACTCCTCATGTGTGTCGCCTTTCTCATTCATCTTTCTGTTTGCAGTCGAAAGCCGTCCCTCCAGATGAACAGGGTCCCAGCATAAAAAATCTGGACTTCTGGTCAAAACTCATCACACTGATTGTTTCCATAATAGAGGAAGATAAGAACTCATACACTCCTTGCCTTAATCAGTGAGTATGTTTCCATTGCGTCTATTGTAGTTGTAATATGAAAAGTATTATTAGATAGCAGCTTTATTGGAAACTGTTCACAACAGTGAACCTGCCTTAGTTTAGAGAGCAGTTTAGCTTTTTAAAATGGAAACCAGTAAAAAAGACATTTATTTTAATATTTATGATGATTACTTTAAAAGAGCCCATGGGCTTTGTTTTGAGAAACAATGAGGATAATTGCAGCTTGTTTATTTCCTTATTCCTCAAGAGATTTTAGAGTTCTGTGGTTTCTAGTTATATGCAGAAAAAGTGCTGATGGATATAAATGAGCCTCTTGTTCAGTAACACAGCACCATTACTGGATTTCAAGATTAAAATAGACACAACTCTTCATTGTCTCTTATAGGTTTCCCCAAGAACTCAATGTGGGTAAAATCAGTGCTGAAGTCATGTGGAACATGTTTGCACAAGATATGAAATACGCCATGGAAGGTAAGTTGTAAATATGATAGAATAGTATTTATCTCTTTGTTTCTTAAATCAAAGAAACAAAGATATATTAATTATTAATTATACAGTGGCTTGCAAGTTACTTTGCCTTTGAAGTTTTTTGTGTTTTGTCATATAACAACCACTATCTTCAATGTATTTTATTGGGATTTTATGTGATAAACCAAGAGAAAGTTGTGCATAATTGGGAAGTGAAATTAAAGTTTTAAAACATTTCTATGCATTATAATCTTATAATCATCAAATAAAAATCTGAAAGATGTGGCGTCAATTTTTGCTGCAAGTATAACTGCAAATCTTTGAGTTACAATTCAAAAACTGAAATTTTCTTGTGGCAGACTTTCTTTCACTTTTGCCAGGTTATTATTGTAAATAGGAATTTGGTCTTAATAACTCACATGGTTAAATAAAGGTTAAATAAGTAAAAAACTTGAAATGAAACATCTTTTGGGTTTCTTCTTGACTCGCTTCCATTAAGGCCAGACAGATCTTTCCATGTGAGTTGTGGATCTGCAGCTCCTTCAGAGTCATGTATTTACTAATTTGGTAAATTTTGAAAGCAATTAATTGTTATGGGTTTTATTTAGCAGTAGATCAAATGAAGGATAGTATTCATATTACATTCATCAATTTTCGTACATGCTTGTACCTACTGGGGTCGCAAGGGTGCTGGTGCCTATCTCCACCTGTCCTATTCATATGTTATCTATAAAAATCTTGAATAACATTTTACATCTTTCTTCCATTTCACAGTTGTACATTGCTTTATCGCACAAAATCTCTATAAAGTACATTGATGTTTGACTGTAGCAGGAGAATGTTTAAAAAAGCCAGTGGAGTGTAAATACTTTTACAAGACAATGTTTGTGTGAAAAGAAGCAAAGAAAGTGTGGGCTTCTCCTTATTCTGTCCTCCTGTGTGATATTTAGAGCATGAGAAGAACCGCCTGTGTAAAAGTGCAGACTACATGAATTTGCACTTCAAGGTGAAGTGGCTTTATAATGAGTACTGCAAGGAGTTGCCCACTTTCCAGAAGCACGTACCCGAATATCCAGCGTGAGTGTTTTCTGTGTTGCAAGACAGCTCTCCTGTCCTATTTACCACCCTGACGGGAAGATTTATCTTGCACCTGTTTGCTCTTCGCTGTGCAGCTGGTTCGAGCCATTCGTCGTCATGTGGTTGGACGAAAACGAGGAAGTTTCCAGAGATTTTCTCCATGGTGCACTGGAGAGAGACAAGAAAGATGGGGTAAGTGTTTCACCTTAAAAAACACAATGCTATGAAATTTCTAGGTAATCAAACTCTAGTTTGTTTGTATAGAAAGTACGGTTTGTTTGGGGAGGTGTGAATCGAACTCTGATTCAGACCAAAAAACCAAACTCTGGTCCACTTAAAAACCTAAGTCTCTGCACGATTAAGGTGAGCTTGGCACGATTAAACTTAATATGTGGATGTAAGTGGACCTTAGACAGCTCCATAAACAGGAAGCGAACTATAGGGAATTCTGGGTAAATACAACCAAAATAAAAACTTGTGCTAGAGAGAAGTGACTTGTGGTCTTTTTACTAAAGAGACTAAAGAGAAATCCTACAGCCGGTAAACTCCATTTATAATTATATTTTTTGAAGAAGGAAGTTGTGCTGAGCATCTTCTTCTGAGGTTTCCGTGTTGTTTCCCTCAGTGGATTGGAAGAGGTCTCTCAAAGGGTTTGGTTTGTGTGACAACAAACCTCACCAGCTGAAAATGTAACAATTGTTGCAATTTCGGTCCTCAATCGACCCAGGCTGCTGCTGAAAACACCCTATAATTCACATTTAAAAGCCTAGGCAAGCATTGGAAAGTAATATGCAAGTAATTTAAATTGAATTCTGCTGAGGCAGCAACTTGGATGTGATCTCCACGATAAGCTCCCCTAAAAGCAAGTAATAAAATATTCATGGTTTTCTCTTATGCAAATTCAATTTTGCTACTCCGCACATTCCAAGCTGTGAGCAGCAGATTGGAGGCCTCAATGCAATCGATGATGACTAGATAGCAAAAGCTTGTGGAAAACACTTCACTGTGGAACACAGCAGATGCTCCAGTGCGAGTTAGTGTAAACACACACGTACGATGCAATGGCTCATGCTCGCCATCTCACACCTACGTACCCACACAGCAAGAAGATCGATACGAAGCAGCTGAAGAGTCTCCCAAATCATATGTCATACATCCTTTGGGTCCAATTACTGTTGCCCAAGGCAGCTTCTGCTTTCCTGTGTCAGCGAGATGGTGGTCCCTGGGCTCAGTCGCGTACCGTAACGCTATTCAGCTCTGGGCTAATGGCTGGGCTGCTAATGAGGATACTTTTCCTGATCATAGCTCTTTGATTACCCAAACATCCCTTCGTTTCCAAACATTTTCAGAGAATCCGACCCACAAGTGTTTTGATTCCAGTCACAGCCAGCTGAGCAGGACGTAGTTTCATTGTTCCTGCATTGGATGGAGGCCCTCGTGGGGAATAAAACCTCTCACTTATAGTGCTGGGAAAACTCAGATGTTATTGCTGATTGCATCCGCATCGCAAAGCAACTCCTTTAACGTTTCCCTCTGGTCCACCACCAACCTGCGCCTCTTGATCTCCAGTTCCAGGTCACGTCGGAGCACGCTTTGTTCTCCTGTTCGGTTGTGGACGTGTTCTCCCAGCTCAATCAGAGCTTTGAAATCATTCGCAAGTTGGAATGTCCCGACCCTCAGATTGTCGGCAACTACATGAAGAGATTTGCCAAGGTAACCTTTTTCTCTATCTGCTCTTTCTGAACGTCTCTATCTCAGTTTTTAATGTACCATGACTTCATGCGGTTTCCTTCTCTTAGACTATCGGCAATGTCCTGCTTTCTTATGCAGACATCATAGCGAAGGACTTTCCAAATCATGTCAAGAAAGAGAAAGTGGTAAGTAATATCAACACTTAGAAAGGACATAAATATATAGACATCTGATGGAAGTTTGTGTAGCTGTATAGCTGTATTTAGTTGTAACTGTATTTTCAAGATGTTTGTGGTCATGTTAATTTATTCAGGTACATTAAACCACTCTTCACTTCAAGTGCTGAGACTTAGAGTGAATTAGGGCTGCTGTGTAATTAGCTCAAAGTGGTATACACTTGGAGGGGAAAGTAGACTACACTCCCACAGAGACCAGAACCCCCCAAGAGAAGCAGTAATTACAGAAACCACAGCTTCTTCTGCCCCAAGACACTATGTGGTTTTGCAAAAGAAGCATTTAGACGACTGTTAAAGGGACCTCAGTATGATTGATTGCAGCACATACATAGGATCAGATGTGGAAATGGAAAAGAGAAGCTATGGAGGTGAAGTAAGAGATGTGTGTGTTTAGCTCTTTGTGTGATGATTTTCTTTCTTCCCTCCTTTCAGCCATGTATCATAATCAATAACATCCAGCAGCTTCGGGTTCAGCTGGAGAAGATGTTTGAAGCCATGGGAGGGAAAGATGTAAGTTTTTCATCTACAGTGTCTTGCAAAAGTATTCAATCGTGTTGAACTTTCCCACATTTTAACCACATTACAACCAAAAACTATTTTTTTACTTTCTTTTATTTTATAGGGATTTCATGTGCTAGACCAACACATTATTGAGGAATTGATATATTTTAATACATGGTTTAAAATTTCTTTACAAATAAATATCTGCTCCTTTACTGGGATGCCAATAAATAAAATCCAGTGTAAACAGTTGCCTCCAGAAGTCACATAATCATTAAATATTCTACCTGTGTGTCAGTTAATCTCAGCATAAATTCAGAGATCCAAGATATGGTGGGTTACTACCCACTCAGAGTCTCAAAGTTCTGCAGAGATCCGCTAACGAGGCATCATTTGATCCAGGTTTGTTAAAACAGAGAAGGATTTCGGCCTTTAGGACTCACTTTGGACACGCCTGAACTATTTGAAGTCCCATCCATTCCTTTACTTCTACATCACAACCATCCACTTCTATGTGTTGGTCGATTATACCAAAACCCTAATAAATACACAGAAGTTTCTGGTTGTAATGTGACAAAATCAAAAATGTTTCAGAGATATGAATACTTCTGCTAGGCACTCTGTATGCAGTTTCCTGTAAATGACATCCATATTGAACATCTATGTCTTTGCTGAAGCTCAACCTGGAGGCAAGTGACTTCCTGAAGGAGCTCCAGAACAAACTTAACAGCGTCATGGACGACCTCAGTCGTATCTTTGCTGTCAGGTGGGTGTTTCTGCTTCTTTCTACATAAACCAGCCACAAACTTTTTTTCTGCCACTAACTTCAAAGTGTGTGCTCATGTTTTTTTTTCTCTGGGGTGTCGTCATAGCTTCCAGCCCCAGATTGAAGATAATGTGAGGCAGATGGGGGACATCCTAGCCCAGGTGAAAGGTCAGACAGTCCCTGCAAATGGAAGTGTGGTTCAGGAGGCTGACAACGTCCTGCAACCAATCATGGACTTCCTGGACAGCAAGTAAGCAAGACTGGATGTTACTGTTTTAAACAAATAGGAGGCTCCAACAGCAAAAGCTTTATGTTCAACCTAATATTTTTCATCTTAAAGAAGATAATAAAAACATTGATTTTAATAATTAACTATATTAACTGCTTGCGCTAGCGAGCCAAATTTATAGGATTTGTGATTTCCGGTCGTCGACCAGACAGAATAATTCAAAGGGCAGCAGGTGGCCTCTGTACCGTAATTGAACACTCCTGTCCTAAAAGAACCACCTGTCATATAATCTCATTTACATTTAAAGCATATAAGTGTGTGTGCCAACAGTTTTGGCCCTCTTTTGAGAAAAATATTATACATACATTTATAGGGTTTGGGTTTGCACTATGTTGTTATGTCATGAACAAAAAGTGCAAACAAGAAAGGTCTAAGAAGAGAACCCTGTGGAACTACAGCAAAGCAGTTTGGGAAAAAAAAAATCCCATCAACAAAAATACAAGATGTCACAAAAAAGATGATACAATCTGCATTTTTAGCTACAAATTGTTCCTTCATTGATATACAAGGTGATATATCTCAGAGGATGCAATATTTATGGCTTTCCAAAATTATTTAAAATGTTAACTTATCAGTTTGTAAGAGTAGAGTAAAGGCACCACTGCAGTGTTTCGGACATTTTTTATTTATTGACTTTATAACATTAAGTTAAAACTTGCCATTCTGAAGGAAAATTACTCTTTGCTGGCTGATTCTAGGATGGGTTGCTGAGTTCAGGCAGTGATTTTCACAACAGAGTGATGTCTGTTTTTTTTATACAGTGTTGCCTCGGGGCACAAAGTTCAATCATTCATTGTTGATTGTCAGCCTTTTTTCTCCGGTCTACACAGAGATCTTCCAGCACTCATTTTGTGTAATCTCTTCCTTTATGTAAGATTTTATTTTTGTATCTGTTGGAAGGGTTTTCATATCAGTGCTTTCTCTTTTTATTAATACACCAAGCACTTTCCTAGCTTGTTTCCTCAGACATGCTACAGAAATAGA
The DNA here is from genome assembly GCA_903066825.1 of Alfaro cultratus. Taxonomy (NCBI): domain Eukaryota; kingdom Metazoa; phylum Chordata; class Actinopteri; order Cyprinodontiformes; family Poeciliidae; genus Alfaro; species Alfaro cultratus. The sequence continues at coordinate 33,324 of CAEFZX010022304.1, read as the reverse complement.
AATACAGATCTCTGACGTGTTTTGCTCCAGTGAGTTGACAGATCGTGTGTTGTTGTGTTTTAGCTTGTCGCTGTTTGCAAAGATCTGTGAGAAGACAGTCCTGAAGAGAGTGCTGAAGGAACTGTGGAAACTTGTGATGAACACGATGGAAAAAACTATTGTGCTTCCAACACTTACAGACCAGACGGTATGTAAGAAACACACACACTTATAATATGTCTTTCTATCTTCACCAGGACTTTGCATTGACTTCCATTCACTTTTCACTTATTTCAATAGCCTGACCCTTATCCTAAACCTAACCATTACCAGTACATGCCTAACCCCAACCCTATACCTGACCTAAACTTAAGCAAAAACAACATTTCTGTGGGAATACTGGGTCCTCACAATATACTATTTGTTGGAAAAATGGTCCCTAAAATGTATCAAATACAACGCCACAAACACACACACGCACACAAACACATCATCTTTTCCATCTTGATGCTCTGCACGTCTTAAATTCAGTGCATCTATATCAATATATATACATTAGTGAATTCAACTATGATTGTACGGTAACCTATCTATCTCGTCATTTTCTCGTTTTGCTTCTAATCTTCTTTCTCTTAGGTCATTATAAGTATGTTTGAATAGCTTTTAAACACATGAAGGAGTACTGCCTTTAACATGAACCCTCTACCAGCATGTGTGACTTCTGTCACCGTTGGCAACCACTCATCTATTTTCTCACTGTTGTCTTTCTCTCTTTTCAGGGAACCCAGATGATCTTCAATGCTGCTAAGGATTTGGGTCAGCTCTCCAAACTCAAGGTAACTCATGCAGATGGCAGCAAAACTAGTGAAATACCAGTGAATTTTTTATATTAATATATATACATTAACTCTTTTGCAATTTTTGTCTTTCAGGAACACATGGGCCGGGAGGAGGCCAAAGCTCTGACTCCCAAACAGTGTGCAGTCATAGAGCTGGCACTAGACACTATTAAGGTATGACACCTGTTTGGTGTTTCATGGTCACCACCATTAAATGACAGTTAAAGGCAATTTTAAATCTCTTATTTTGAAAATCTATGACCTCCCAGTCATGATTTTAACCTATTCTAGTTTCGCTTGTCGGACTCTACTAACCTGCCTTTAACACATTTCTGTCAAGCTTTTCTACGATCACAGGTCATATATTATTTATATAAGGATTCGAGGCAAAGTCACACTGTGTGCGTGAGAGTAGTTACCATAAAATTGAATTTCACCAGTTAAACTAGAACAAAATGATGGTAGCATTTAAATTTTAAACAGTTTTTAGAATTTTATATAAGCCATTAGCACTGCTAGCGTTGTTAGCATAGAGAATATAGAGCTTCACTCCAAATAAATGAAATATTTTCTAAAAGCTGACAACATTTCCAAGTCTAGTATGTTCCACAGCGGAGCATCTGAAGGTTAAAAATACACATCAACTTTGCATCAGTTTGGTCAGTCCTCTTATCTGCTGAGGTCAGATTGGAATCAGTTTCCTTTCTAACCAGTTCTTTATGAACTGATTATTCTATCGTTGACAGCTGCTTTTGTTCTGAAGAAGTTTGATACAAAATGACGAAGGAGCAAAATGTAGTTTCCTTTTAAATAACTTCTTACAGCATTGATCATTTCTTTACACATAGAGAAAATAGTTAAGTGAGTCTTCTTTCTAAAGTAATCACTTCCATGCTCAGTAGTGTTGTGTTTAGCACACCTGGAAGTATTTACTGATTGAAGAAAGACAATCTTTGAGTTTCCACTTGAAAATATGCATATTTTGGTCACCAGCTGAGGTCTTTGTGCATCTCTGTTATTTTAATTAGAAAATATTGATACACGTTTTCACTCAACCTGTTTTTTAAACTGCATTTACAAACTTTCTCAGTTGAAAACATCTAAACATATTCACAAGTTTAATTTTGTGTGCAGGAAAATATATGACTGACCCAAGTGGTCATTCCCCTTCCTGAGTATTTTCATCTGATACCATACAGATGTGGATTTAAGCTGCAGGGATTTATTTATTTATTTTTTTCAAATTAGTTTTTTAACAAATTGTATAGTCATATGACTCGCATTACATTGTACATATAAAACAGGCTGTACAACTTTCTTTATAATATTAAGGTATGAACTTGACGAGCAGCCTCCACTCACAACAAGGTAACAAAAAAATCAATATATATAAGTAAATAAGATAAAATAACCACCACTTTTACAAATAATGCACATCAGTGTTGCCATTTCCATCGAGGGGATCTCCAGGAAAAAATAGGATGTGTATAAATATGAATAAATAAATAGATAAAAAAAGAGAGAAATAAAGAAATACTAATAACCTGCAGGGATTTTGAATTAAAATAACTCAATAAAAATAATCCAACTTGTTGGGTGGGTGTACATTTTCAGAGCTAATGACTTAAAAAACAGATGTATGTAACAATGACATTAGTCTGAGTCTTAAAACTCTTGTAACAGTTTATTTAAAGAGCCTTTTTTGTGACAATTCAGTATGACTCTGTCTTCTCAATTTAAACAAACCAAATAGAATTGACTCCTGGGACATAAGACTCTCAGTTTTTGAGGTGTATCGCCTGCATGTTTGTCTCCGTGCTCAAGAACTGCAGCATCAGCTCTCGCTGCATGTCAGATCTCTGTCACCTTTGATGCATCTTTTTCTCCACAAAACACAAGAATCCCCCAGAATGTCATTTTCTCTGTGACATTTGCTGAGCATTGATTTTTAGAGCCGAGTATATCCCTCCCCCCCTGCACTGCAAATCCCCTCAACGCAGACCCCTCTCTGTGTGTTGAAGCTTTTCTCATTTGCAAAGGAGGCTCCGGGCTTTCCTCTCCTGCTGGTTGTCTTTTCACAGATATTGTCTGTCTCAACTCAGCAACACACTCAACTCCTCAGCAGCGGAGAAGCATGGCTGATTTGCATATTAATGCATTCAATATTACTGACTACAGAAAAAGAATTACATCTAACAGCTTTTTAGACGCCAAACTGATGTCAAGAAGCAGCTGCTGCAAAAGGCCTCCTTCTGCGTCGTATCACCTTGCAAAAAAAAGACACTTGAACACATCACAAACATGACAGTCTCCCAGCGGGAAAGCCCATCTATACCTCCACAAAAGAATGCGGCTTTTTGCAGAAGGTTGCAGTAACATACACAATTTAATAATATAAAATTAGGTTGCTATTAATTTAGTTTCAGTTAGTTTTTATTCCAAAGTCTGGATATAACAAAAATGTTAGATCAATTGTAAACAAAACAAGTTATTTACATGGTTTGCTATCTGTAACTACTGTATATCTATATCTAGTCCTCACCTACAGAGAAACCTTAATGAACTCCTCAGTTCGTAGCCCTCCTCCACACTATAACACACGTTCCTTCACTCTGCCGCTCATATTGCCTTGGATCTCATTTTGTGCTGTCCAGTAACCTGTGTGTGTGTGTGTGTCTGTTAACCAGCAATATTTCCATGCGGGCGGCGTTGGCCTGAAGAAGACGTTCCTAGAGAAGAGTCCCGATTTGCAGTCTCTACGCTACGCCTTGTCCCTGTACACGCAGGCCACTGACAAGCTCATCAGGAAGTTTGTCCTCTCCCAGCATGCTCAGGGTACGACTTCAGGGAGCAACAACCCACACACAGACACACACGTAGACATTTTGGCAGAGAATAGCTCATCAGTTTCTTCTAAAGGCATTTTGAACTGCTGTTAAAGAGCTCTGTTGCTTTAAGGAGTGAAAATGGATTGCCTACAGTGACATGGAAAATAATTTATTAAGCAAAACCCTTCTTGCTACCATTGTTTTTTACTGATTTCTGCCCAACTGATAAATAGTTCCAAATATCATTTAAGGATTCCTAACATGTTTGGATTATGAACCCATGAGCAAATTTTACTCTTGTAATCTGCTTTATTAGCAACCGTGTGTGTGCGTTTGCTGAACTGTTACTACTGTTACTCTTTGTAATCTTATCTTTCCTTCCTTTCTCCCTTCAGTCCATGGAGGGAAAGGAGTCAGATATACTACAAATGAAGACACCCCACCAGAGAAAGGTAGTGTATAATCCAAACTTATTTTCACACTCTGTGATCTGATGGCCAACCTGGTCAATCCCGTTGAAGCATTTTAGCAGCTAATTACATGTATTTGGAATATAAATAGATATATGTTTACACTTCCTTGCAAAAGTATTCATAGTACCTCCTGTTTGCAACTTAATCTCAGCATAAATCCAGTTGTTCTGTGAAGACCTCAGAGTTTTTCTAGAGAACACTAGTAAAAAAACAGCATCATAAAAATCAAGGCACAGACAGATGAAAGTTGTGGAAAAATTTTAATCAGGATTAAGTTATAAAACACCAACACAAGCGCTGGGCATCTCGCAGGTAATATGTGGTTGTCCGCTTAAACTGACACCTCGAAGAATAAGAGTAGTAATATTTAAAGGAATGTGTCAGAAAATTGTTCTTCACAGATAATCTCCAGCTAATCTGATTGAGGTTGAGCTCTTTTGAAAAGAACAATGGACAAAAACAAAAACTTCTGACTGTAGAGGTCCAAATCTGGTTTAGAAAACCACAAAAGATGTGCAACTGTAGTTGCAGCAAAAGGTGGTTATGAAAACGAGGGCTGAATGCAACAACATGCCACACTTTTTAGATTTTTATTTTTTTTAATCTGGAAAGCCATCGTTTCTTTCTACTTCACAATCGTGTTACTTCACCGTGTTGGTCTATTGTGAACATCTCAGCAAAATGCAGTAAAGTTTTAGGTCATTACATGACAAAATGCAAGACATTGTGTTTAAAACTGTATTTGTGGAGCAACCCCCCTCACACTTCTGTTTAAAATAGATATATTGTTCATTGCTGACGGTTCCTTTGCAGCCTCTGGAGTGGACGCGGTCGGTGACGTGGTCATGAACGTGGACATTTTACCCCAGCCGAATGGAGAGCACAAGATCAGTATTAAAGGTTAGAGGCTGTGCTGTGTCATGTGAGTCATTCTTTTTTGGTGCTTTTCCTTCTTTGCTGACTTCATCTTTCCCTCTAGTGGTGGCTGCTAATGACCTGAAATGGAAAGCACAGGGTTTCAGGCCTTTTGTGGAAGTCTACATTATTGGGCCTCACCTCAGTGACAAGAAGAGGAAATTTGCCACCAAGTCCAAGAACAACACCTGGTCACCAAAGTTCAACGAGAGCTACCAGTAGTGAGTATCCACTGGCTTTCATCATCTTGCTTTGGCTGGACGCTGAAAAAACACAAAATCTAACTAAGAATTATTGGTAAATTTTCTAGTGGAAATATCTTAGGACACTTGAAATGAGACAAAACTAATTTATACGTAACTTTCAGCAAGATACTGACACTGGGAGATTATTTAACTTATAGCTAGTACTTTTTCATCAATATTAAGCAATTATTGACTTAAATTAAGCTCCTATTTCTTGCTACAAAGTTACTGGTAAGTTAGTTTGAAACTATGTCAAAAATACTTTAATAGTAATATTTTGTGTTTTTGCAGTGCAGATAAAATGTGAGCGTGTTTGCTGTGTTTCAGCTCACTTGGCACTGAAGTGGGTCCGGAGAGCTACGAGCTGCAGGTGTGTGTGAAGGACTACTGCTTCGCCAGGGAAGACCGCACCGTGGGAATGGCCGTGCTGCAGGTGAAGGACATGGCAAACAAGGGCAGTGTCACCTGCTGGCTGCCGCTGGGACGGCGGATCCACATGGACGAGACGGGCCTGACGGTGCTGCGCATCCTCTCTCAGCGCAACAATGACGACGTGGCCAAAGAATTTGTAAAGCTCAAGTCCGACCAGCGCTCAGCAGAAGAGGGCCGCAGCTGAGGCGGAGGAGGGCAACCAAAAAAATAATAACAAAAAAACGTGTGCACAAAAATACCAGAAACATACCCAACGAGGCATCGTGTTACGCACACATAACATCCACGCCTACATAGAAAACCACGTGCAATATACAAGCACACATGTGAAACTGCTCTGTTGTACATATATCTGCATACATTATGCAACATCTCCATTGTAATGTTATCAAACACAGGGGAGTGAGTTTATATTGAAAAAAAAAAAACAAAGACTTTATTTAATTTTGAATATTTCTGCATCTGCTCTAAGCTCTAAGTTTATCGTTACTTTAATCTCCCAACACTCTTTCTGCTACATCACACCTTTTATATGCTGTACAATTAGTTGTGATGAAAAGCACCACAGAACCAACAACTAAACTATGTGAATAGTTTGACCACTTTGCACTTTTCCTTGTCTGCATCTTCAGGAGAGCCGTCCTCGTCATTAACTCCATCTCTCTGCCCGTCTGTTTGCTTGTGTGTCTGACCGCGTCGTTCGCCATCCACCCCGCCGCGCCGTCCGTGCGCAGTCTTCCTAAAGTACGATGTGGTATGTGAGACATTTCTGCCGAATAAATCTACCCCACCCCCCCAAAAAAAGAGAACACAAATCAGTGTCGAGGGGCGACATGTTTCTTGGTCTTTACTGTAATGTATTAATGTCTTGCATGTTGACCCCAGAAACACTGTGACTCACCTCTCTATAACAGCAGCCCACTTCCCCCAATCCTCCCATATGCTATCTGTTTTGAGCATGGTGCATATAATCCTGTAACAGCAAGGTTTTGACTAATGCTCATTGTTGCAGAGAGGACACACTGACAGGGAAACAGTTCTGAGCCACAGCTGTGATGCTTTGAGTGAAGCAGAGGCTGTGGTCAGATAGCGCATCACGTCAAACGGAGCAATACCCCCAGCCCCCTCTCACTCCCGAGTGCACATTAACCCCCTCCTTAAAAAAAAAAAAGGGCTATAAGATCTGTGGACTGGATTGTCATTTTCACTAAAACATGTCAGTGCTTCTTTTGGCCAACTGAACACAAGAGACATCTCAGCTAGAGCGTTGCATAAGTATTTATACACATTGAACTTTTTAGTATTTTTTTAATACACCCACAATATTTAATGCATTTTCTTTGAATTTGATGTCACAGATCAATACAACTTAGCCAATAACTGTAAACTGGAAAGAGATGGAAATGAGTTTTCTTCAAAGACGTTTAGAAACCACGTATCCTTTTCCTACCACCTTACAATTCTGCAGACTTTTTTGTTGGTCCATCCTCCCAATAAATATCAAGGAGTTTGAGAATGCAAAGTGACAAAATGCAAACAATTTCAAGAGGCTTAAATAGTTTTGCAAGGCGCAGTAGCTGCAGCAGAAACTGCCTCATAAGCAGAGCCTCATACAGAAACTCCATCCAATAAGACAATACTAGTTTCTGAATCCATAAAACCCTCTGTTAACACTGCTGTGTCTTCTCTTCATGTGTACATGCATGTGTGTGAAAGCGTTCGCGTGTCTGTCCGGGCAGATTGTCTCTCCGACTATATGGGCTCTCTGATAGTGAGCAATATCTACACGTCCAAACTGTATGCGCTGTCAATATTAGAAAACTACAAGAGCACTATCCGCATCAAAGGAATGGGAAACTTATGATCGCACCTTTTTGTAAATCACTGGGATATTTTCTTTACGGACTCATAAATTCCCATTCCTGTTGGAAGTGTATAATCTTTTTTTTTTTTTTTCTTTTTTTTACATACTTGCCTAAGGAAAGTGTCTTGATTTTGCAATTTCTTTAGGAATAGTAAATGCCCAAGAACCAGAGTTCTTTTTTTAAAAGAATGAAGCCATTAAAGTCACCGCCAAGCATTTATAAAGTTCAAGTATTATTTTAAGTCATAATGGTTGATAAACCTTTACCTTTTCTTGCAAAAAAAAAAATAGACACTCATAGCCATAATCAAGCTCGCCTTGCAGTCTCTTTGTATCTCTAAATGTCAGTGACAGTGACTAAAGCCACCCACACATTGGCCTGTTACATGTTGTCTTTACTTTGAGGCTAAAATCTACCAAAAATAAATCCTGTGAATGTCACTTATCCTCAGCAGAGCGTTTTCTCTGCTCTTGTGAAATCTCAAACCGTGACTTGACCGACTCATGCCTTTGATTTAAGCCAACCGATTTCACTTGACTCGTAAGAATATAAACACCCTACTGGGTTTCTCTGTGAATCTTTGGCAAAGTTTAAAGGAGAACTCCACTGATTTTTACACATCAAAAACCTTCCTGATTACCATAAGAGAAAATGTGTTACATTGTTGTGTGAAGTAGCGTAGACATCCCCAACAGATGTGTCTTTGGGATTTTTAAAGTGAGGTGCTGATAGATTGCTGTATAAATCCAGATTATTTGGCCACAGAGGCTAAAACTAATGGCTAATCCAAGATAGATTAAGACCGAAGCCTGCTTCTACCTTCTTGAAATAACGTTGTACTGCCTTTAGCAAACAATATTTATCGAACCTTAAAGCCACCTTTATGTCGGGATTGGTTGTTTCCAACACAAGAAGTGGAGGTAAGAGAAGATTCACCAGTAATCATCTTCCTGCGTGAAACTTACGGAACTAAATGCGTTATGTAAAGCATTTCTAGTCAAAGTACCTGTTTTTCCTAGGTTCCATGGTGCATTGCAAGGATTTTCTTATTGGTTCTCAGACCAGTCTCCTAACATGGAAGCAAATGGTTTCTCACAGAGCAAATATGGACTACAAAAAATGTAGAAAAATCAGCTTGTTCACTTTAAACTGGATAGTTTCATTCTAACTACCGGTCCCTCTTATAAAGGCTGGGGAGAATGACATGAAGCAATGGAAAAATGTAGTGTCTACATTCGTGTTGCTTCCTTATCCATGGTAACCCAATGGAAAATAATACACAGTTCAAAAGATTAGTCCTGTTTCACTTTGGGTGCATGTTTAACACACACCTACTGAAGGCAATGGTGATTATAGGTGCAGCTGCAAACAATCAAAGAGTTGGCATGTTTAGTTAAAGAATCAAGAAGGTTAGCAAAAATGTAAACTGGTAAAAAATAAAAGAAAATAAAAAAAGAAAATCCTCCTCACTGCCTACAAATGGCTTCCTGAACTAATTGCTTTACTGCAGCTTCTGGTAGTTTACTGGACTTTACAACCTTACAGCCATCAGGACAAAGGTGGATTAAAGTAAAGCGTTAAAAAAAAAAAAATCAGACATATTCCAATATTTAAGTGAATGCTATTTCATAGATTTTTGCATTGTTTTATTGTGTCTTCATATGTGTTTCACTCAGGAAGATGCACGGTGGTGCACCGCCTCCTACCTCCATTTCCTGTTTGTTTCCCTTTGTAAATAACTTCCCCATCCAAATTGTGGTGACAGTTTAAATGTTTGAGAAATAGGATACATAAATATCTGCCACATTTTGAGGTTATAGTTGTTTTAGAAAAGCTATTCTTATTGGAATAGCTGTAAGCTTTACTCTCCATTTATACTACTGGATAAAACTATCACTTATTTACTGCAGTGACCTCTTACATTTTAACACAAACTCACCTAAAAAATTCTGAACCTTTACTGTGGAGTTAGATTTTTTATTTTTTTTACCTCATCTTCCAGAATTTCTAACATTAGCCAGACTAAATTGTTGTTGACTAAATCATTGCTTTGTTGGTCATGGGAGAAAAAAAAAGAAACACAAAGGATATCTCTACTCTGCTGCATCAGCTTGAATCATTTTTATTTATCTTTTTAATTTTTTTTCCCTGTGTACACAGCAGAAAACAAAACTAAAGTGCAGTGATAAATCGGTGGAGTGCTCCTGCAGGAGTCCCAGCAGGTTACAACTGTCGTGTGTTGTGTGTGATCCCAGGGCTCCAGACAAAACCTTCCTTTTCAGTCTGGATCTGAAAAAGCAACAACAGCAGCAACGGCCCTTCTCGGCCGACATGCAGACAACTCCTGCACACACGCACCGACGACACACACCTGCACACCGATCTCAGCTCAAGCACAAAAATGGGCATGTGAGGTGACACACACGCATGCATGCACGCCGACACAACTCTGTGGAGACCAATGATGCCCACCCTGTGAATAAAGTCAATTAAACTTGCATGATGGGAAACTTAATTGTGCCAGCACGTGTCTCTTTGATGTTATTTGACCTTTTTTTTTAATTATTATTTTTGCTTACTGACTTGGTCTTACTTTCCCGAGCTGTGTAATAAGCCATCTGTGTGTGTTGTTTTTCAAAAAAAAAAAAAAATCATGTTTTCAATTTGAATGTAGTGTGAACACAGAACTCGCATGAGAGAATTATTTTCTACTGAGGATGTTTGTAATTTGTTTCTTATCGTTATTGTTGTTTAAATGAGGACGAAGCGGAGCTGGAATGCAGCCTGATTGTGATCTGCTTCCTATTAAAAGGATGTTTTTGTGTCACAAACTAAATGTCTCCCTGTACCTTTACTTTTAAGCTTTTTTTTTTTTCTATGATGATGTTACATCTCTAAAGTGAATGGTGAGGAAATGCTAAATGTTGCTTGCCAGGTAAAATCTGTTAAAGTCAGAGAAAGTAACTGACATCAGATTTCTCTGTGAATCACAAATTGCAGCTGTCGACAGGGAAAAACAGGTGAAATGAAAATAGAAATAAAAACACTCAAGTGATCATTGGGAAAGGAATCATGATCAAAAGGACGAGATTCTGAACACAAACATTTGAAATGAACTCCTGCGTCAGGTGGCTGGACTCGGCCTTAAGATTCAACGAGAATCTCCGTGGTAACGGAGGGGTTCAGAGCTTAGCTGTGGGTGTTCAGCTGCTGGTCAGAATACTTCCCAAGGGAGGGTTTCCAGGTACATCCCACTGGAAGGAGATCTGAGCAGACCCAGGTCTGAAAAGTGTGGCGTGCATTTGTATTCAGCCATCCTTATTCATAAAAATCCTTGCTACCAATTACTTCAAGAAGTAACCGCTTCGTAATTTATTTTCAATATAAACCAAGAGTCACTGTAGTGCTTAGATCAAACTGAATTTATTTGTACAGACACTATTCATTCAGTTTGAGTAAAGTTGAGCTGTCTCACAAAGAAAAATTGGCAAAAGTTTCATTCGCTAGACATGAAGACTTGCAGTAGTGTAGTTTAAAACACTTGCCTCAGGTGGGCTGAACACCAAAGCATGCAGGGCCTCTAGGTCAGCAGTCTTCCCCTTGTCAAGGTCACAACATAACATTTAAGAATAAAAAACCCAAATGTTACTAATCCTATGTAATCAAAACATCTGACTTAATGCATTTTAGGTTCTCATCTCTAAGCCATATTCATCAGATTTAAAATACATCTTTATAAATTATTTAATACAAGCTCCCCTTATCGAATTGAAATACTAAGTTAAATTACCTTTTTACACGAGTCATATTTCTTAAGCTTCAGCCATATCTTAATACTAATGAAGTGCTTCTGCAGACTACACACCCCTCCATTATACCGGCTTTGATTTGGCTGCAGCTGTGCGTCTGCTGCCACCATGTGGTTCCAGCTGCAGCTCAATGCTGATGCTCCTCCACCCAACCAGCCCCTCAGAAATAAAGACAAGAGACACAAGCTGGTATTTTTTACAGTAAAAAAATGAAACCAAAAAACAAGACTTTATTAAAGAAGCATAAAAAATAAAACTCTTGATACATTTCTCATAACCGTTAAGTCAGCTCAAATTATACGATTATACAATTTCTCCGGCTCACGGTTAAAAGGTCCATAAACTTTCAAATAAAATATATTTCAATTTTAAAATTTCTTCAATAATTTTTCTCATTTTGTTATAAATTGCCTATATGTAGTACACAGGAAATAAAGGAAAAAAAAAAAAAGTGAAAAATAAAAAATAAAAATTTTGAAGTAATAAAAAGGGTCACATTATTGTCTGGGATATTTAGGTAAGCAAATAAAATCGTAAAAAATAAAACATGTAAAAACTTTTTTTGTTTTTCATCTTAAAAATTATTAGCTAATGCCGGGTGGCTTTGAAGACATGCAGATGGTTAACTTACAAATAATGATACATGTTCTTTAGAAACTACACTTATCTTCAATTAAGTCCTTTTTGCTTTTGAAAAACAAGATCCTGTTGATTGTATCCAGGGTATTTACACACACAGGTTAGGCCTGAAACCTAGTTCGCCAACGGTTTAAACATTTTGGTTCTGCATACAAAGAGAATTAAAGCAAAAAATAGGAGAGAGCAGGGGGCTTGAGGGGAGTCTGTTACCCCCTTCCCTGGCACGGCTCTCTTAGCATCCCCCCTCTAATCACAAAAAAAGGTCGGAGGTCACTGACTAGCATGCCTCAGGAAACCCTGTTTTCAAACCTTAAAGGAAGGAATTGGGGGATGGGGTTACAATTAGCTAAAAAAAAAAAAAGAAAAAAGAAAAAAAAAAAACATTAAAAAGTCAATCTGAAAATAAAAAAATTGTACCTTAACATTTAAAATTACTGTACATCAACCCTAACATTTGCTCGTTGGCCAGAATAATAATTAAAAAAAACCCCTCAAAGATTTAACATGAAAACCCATCTGGCAGAATACAACAATTTATTCTTCAACACGTCAGCCTGGACAGTTTCAAAGAAAGGGCCTCAACAGACTCGCACCAGTCATCACAGATGTGCTCATTCAGACAGCCCGGCATCTGGTCCCAGTTTGAAGACGCGAAACAACAGCAACGGATCCGACAGGAAGGGAGGGAAAAGGGGGGGCTTGTTGTCGGTCGGAACGCAACGAGAACGAGCGCGGGGGAACCGTCGGGTCTACGGTGCACCCGGGGCTGGTGGGGGGCGTTGGGGTGGTGGTGGTGGTTGTTGTTCTGAGAAGTAAATGGCGGCCCCTCGCTATAACGAGCGGGTTTGTTCGTCTCTGAGACTCAGTAGGGAGTTGCACCAAAAGCACCATGGATGAGTCTTTGTAGAGACTTATCAAGTTCCAGCTCCCGGGTTGCATTTTCTCCTACAGCTAAAAAAACCCCCACATGTATATATATATATGTGTGTGAATGCGAACCTTTCGAAAAGCAGCAAAGAACTGCAATCACGCTGGATCTAACTGGAGCACCAAAAGCATAACTTGTATAAATCACTGTTCGTTGTCTCTTAAAAAACATAAAAATAAAATAAAAACATAAACCCTGCAACCTGTCCTGGTCAGTGGGGAACGTCACACTACACACCAACAGGACCCGAATGAGATGAGCGCGCAGGGACGACTGGAAAACTGATTAAACATAAAAACAGCAAAAAACATTCTGCAGCTGCTGGGATTGGAACACAAGAAGTGTCTGGAAGCCCTGGATGACCTAGCTACTAGCTGCCATAAAGGATAAGTTGATTCTTCCTATACGGTGTGAGCCTGAACATGTGTGATTATGTGTGTGTGCAGTCAGAGGAAGCCCTTGAGAATGTTTATTTTAGTTGTCATGGCTTGTCTCATTCTATGAGAGAGAAAAAACAAAAGGGGGCCACCGAAACAGACTGCGCCGCCTGAAATGCAGCGTTTTTAACACTATAAGAGGCAGTTACTGCAAACTCGAACTTTTTTTTTTCTCCAAAGGGAAAAACCCCCCAAAAAAAACAAACGCCAAACAGGACGTGCCTGCCTTATTGGAGCAATGCTATGAAACACAGGACGAATCTCAAACTACTAACTATATAGTACACTACATTTTGTGGAGAGTACAGCGCTGTATAGATAGATTTAACACATCTGGGTACTTGGGCCCCTTTGGGGGAGTCATGGAAAGTCGATGGGAGTCAAGCTAACTTCTGGGGTCCAGGGTACAATATAAGCATAAAACAAACAAATTATTAGTTTTAGGTGCTTGGATACCATGGCAGACGAGGTCAAACATTATACTAGATAGCTTCTTGTTGCCAATTGGTAACGTTACATTAATCACTTCAGCCAGCCTCCATTGGGGTGAACCAGTACGTTTTAGGACTAAGCATTTAATATATATATATTATTTTTAGTTGCCGTTTGTTCTAAATTATATTTTTTATTCATGAGATACGTGATCTATAAAATACAATTGTTAAACATGAAATATGCCAGTGTATATATTCTTCTTACTTCAAACTTAATGGTTTTCCTAGTGTTTTCTCATTGCTTACTTTTAATCATTAACTAATGTTGATCATTCTAAATCACATGGAATATTAATTACCGGGAAAATACATGACGTTATGTCTACACAGTCTCAGTTTCTAAAATATGAGTCATGAGGGCAGACGACAAAATAAAAAAAGTAAAAAAAAGCAGAGATAAGAACGGAGATGCAACTTATCTTTCAACTGCTGCTTAAACGGGGTTTTCTATGACTTTCATGCATAGTCAGCGGAGAGTTGGCTCCCCCTGGTTGCTGCTGAGAGAAGGGAGACTGTTCACATCCTTAGTGGGGGACTCCCCTCGAAATTAGAGAATTTCCTGTGTTTTGATTGGCTATGTGTTGGAAGGAAGATGAGCTCACCCAAGTCGCCATTAATGCAAGAACTGCTAGTAGATATGAAGCTTCAATATTCCTTTTATAGACTTCAGTCGAGGCCAGCTATAGTCACGATATTTAGGCCTATTAAACTAAAAGGTTTTCTGTACAGAATTGCCAACCTACGTCTCCGAAGATACAACACCTAAAGCTAACATTCAACATTTGTTTATTTTATACTTTTATCACTATAAAGCCCCTCAAGAGATCTATTTACTCCCATTCAAACTGTTCCAGCTCCACCGCCGCCCCCAAAAGGGGGAGGAGCCATTTGGGGGAGAAGGAAGTGGAGTGACGTTGAATCCATCTATAGGTACAACAGTGTCATCTGAGAGAGACAGCTTTGCTGTCTGAGAGGGGTGGAAGACGGAAACGAAAACAGTAAGAGCTGTTTCTCTCATTTGTTTTTCTTTTAACAAAGGGATTACAGTGCGTGAGAACTAAAATTCAAGCCCCTTGTTCGTCTTCTCTCCTAAACCGTATTGGACTTTCTCATGTGACATCAAAGCCCTGTCTCGTCGTAGAGTTCAAAATATGTCTTACCCACACACTACACAGACAAGAGTCAAACTACTAAAAGAAAAAGCAAACAAACAAACACAAAAAAAAACACTAAAAACGAGTAGATTTAAGTGTAACAGACACGATTTGGATCAGACGAATGAAACGGCGCCCTCTCCAGGTGATGACGCACTGTTGCGATTGGGCATCATACTAACACAAACACGAGATGTGAAGGGATTGTCAGGCAGACTAAACATACAAACCGACCACAATCACAGGCCGTCAGCGTCGCTAAAAATGGTACATTTCTCACTTATTACAGAATAATAAACAGCCACACTAATTATGCGGCGAGGACTCATCCAAATTTCACCCAACGTGTTACCAAACTGAATCGAGAAGCATGTTCCCAGTAATCATTTGGCTTATTTATCAGATGGCTAAGTATTATGTGGCATTGAGAATTCATCCTGAAGAGGTTCCTCGAGAAGTGTAGTGTTTTCCAGTAGGTGCCTGACAAACATGCCAACCTAAAAATAAAGAATGAGGATGTTCCAAGAACCATTTCCACTTTGTGTCACAAAAAGAATACAATTTTTTTTTTAGCATGAGCGAGCGAAAGAGCGCGGAGGACAATTGGAGGGTGGGAGGGGTCGAGGGCGTTAAAATGAGGAGTAGAAAAGTGCAGGCCTCGTTGACAGCTTTATCGAAAAATATCTGTTAAGTACAAAAGTGTCAAAAGGAAAAAGGCTGTGAGATAGAGAGAGAGAGAGAGAAAGAGAGAGAGAGAGAGAGAGAAAAGCAGGCAGAGATCTGAAGAAGCTAGAATGAAGACGCGTGGAGACGAACAGGCGGGCACGCGGCCCGCGGGGGGGCCACTCCACGTCGAAATGAAGGCCTGAAGAGATATAAGACACTAGATTCCTTCCATAAGTTCACCGCTGAGAGACTGTCTGAGCCCCGACTGTCTGCAGACAAGTTTCAATCCACTTCCCTCGGAAAATAAGTCATTATTATTATTATTATTATTGGTATTATTCATCTTGACAGTTATCAGCAATATATCAACATCCGTAAAGTATCATCATCTCTATTAATGCATTTAATATGGTCCATCATCTGTGTGAAGGTTATTAGTGTGATTCCTTCCATTTCCTCCACCACAGCTGGTGCCCGTCTGCCTCCCCACCCCTACCCCGCTACCTAACCCCGCTCCACCCACTCAGCTGCCCGTGGCATTAGGAGAAGATGCGGATGCACTGTGTGGTCGGAGTGTGGCAGACAGGGCATTCGGGTTCGGCCGACTGGCAGATTTGCCCCGCGCACTCCATGCAGAACAGGTTGTGGCCGCAAGGCACGAGGGCCGCCGTCACCTCGCTCTCGAAACACACAAAGCAGTCCCTGTTGACGCCGGGTCCGACGCCGACGAGTGCCGCCACCCCGGAGCTGCCTTTCAGGCGGCTCAGCATCCCGGAGGTGATGCCCACGTTGCTGCCGCCTCCCTCGGAGTCGGTGGGCGAGCCGCCGGGCAGGGACGAGGCCGAGCAGGAGGAGTAGCCGGTCGACGAGCCGCCGGAGCTGGAGCTGGACGCGCCCGAAAAGGAGCCGCCGCCCGTGCTGCCGGACTGCAGCCAGGAGAGAGTGCTGAGTGGGTCGCTCTGGGCGCGGCGGGCCAGCGGGTGGTCCAGCGGGCCCACGCCCGTCTCCTGAGGCAGAGTCGGAGACAGTCGCGGGGTGATGGCGCCACCGCTGAGGCCACTGCTGTTGCGGCGCAAGGGCTGCTGCGGTTGAGAAGACGTGGAGGTCTTGCTCCCGGCTCCGCCGTTAACAAAAGGCGCCCAGATGTTGGAAGCACTGAACTCGAAGCCCAATTCGTCCGAGGAAGCAAGTCCCGGGGTGGAGTCGCCGCCGAAGGTGAAGCCACCTCCAGCGCTGCTGGAGCCTGTGCTGAAAGGACTGGTGGGGCTGCCGCCCTCGGTGGGCTTCCTGTTGGAGCTGAAGCTGTCTGAGCTCATGCCGCCGTTGTGCGTGTGATAGGCGACAGAAGAGGACATCTTCCGGCTGGAGGTGTGGTGCATGGTCATGGGAAGAGATGGCGGTGGGGAGGGAGGGGGAGGGGGAGGGGCAGGGTGGTGGCTTGTGGCTCTGGACCAGAGAGACGCTCCGAGGCCCCCGCTGAGGGAGCCGAGGCCTTCTAGACTAACGTCAGTCCCATTGGTGTGGAAGTCGTTGTCTCCCTGAAGGTCAACAAAGGTTCCAGTTCGGAGGGTAATGTGGGTCTCGATCTCCTCTCTTGCTCTGTCCACGTTCTCCGGCATTCCCGTCACCTCAAAGACGGGGTCTTTCTCTCGGCTGGGGGTCACGATGTAGGTGTGAGTCTGCTGCTGGATGCGCTTGATGGTTGCTCCTTTGGGCCCCACGACTAAACCAACCACTCTGTAGGGGACCCTCACCTGGATTGATAAAGAAAGACGTTATTCCAACCTTGATTTCAGCCATTTCTATTCTCCAAACCCCAGATGGATTCTGTACCTGTATGGTGGTCTGTCCCGGTAGGTGAGGAGGGCCGGGCAGAGAGCCTCCTCCGCCTGGCCCTCCAGCTTTGCAGCGAGACGCCCGGATCATGGAGAAATGCTCGGCTGCAGATACAATTTCACGCTTGGCCATTTCCACATCCTCCCTGCGCCCCGTCACGATGAAGACCGGATCCTCTCCTCTGACTGGAGTCTTTATGTAGGTGTTTGTTTTGGCACGCAGGGCCTTGATCTTACAACCTGGAAAAGTAAGGGCCACACAAACTTGTTTTAGACCCACATTTCTCTTTGACCTAATGTATCTTTTACATATGGAAATAACAAAACAGCCTAATGTAACAAATGACATGAAGTATTTGCTGAAACAGAGCTTAGAGTCTCAATCACATAATCTAAAAGGATCATTTTATACAATTATGTCAAATATCTATGCACACATGAATTTAAAAAAAAAAAAAAGCTCAATGATACCGCAACAAGTTGCCATAATGCAATCGATGTGATTCAGGCATTTATGAGTTCTTCAAAATTCAACAGATGTCAACATTAGGCTACTTTCATTTCCATGCGCATGGAGTTTATTGCAAATCTAAACACTACAGACAGATTTTTTCTGTCAAATACCAAAACAGTGAGAAAACAGAGGCCTAGCAGTGTTGAATGGGTGATTTGTCTGATTTCCTAAAAATAGGTTAAAGAGAGACAGTACAATGAGACACATTAATTAGCATCTTCAGAAAGATGATACAATTTTAACTGGCAATTTAGCCTGAAGCCATCATCAATTACATCAATGAAAGCAAATACATCACAGCATAAACACACTGCAAAAAACACAAGTGTTAATAACTTATTTTTTTAAACAAAGGTTATGTTTTTTCAGATCCATGTCTACAATTGCTGAATAAAAGCAAACAGCTTAAAATGTAAATTGCTTACTTGCAATAATTTTACAAATACATATAAATGTCCTAATGTAACAGTGCTGAACCTGTTGATGAGGCTGTATAAATACACTAGTGCTACCAGAAAACACCTCTCTAAAATATGCCCGCAGTAAAAACAATACTGATAGTCATTACAAATAGTCAAATCAGCAGCAACAGTGATGCTAATATGGCTTAAATAAACACAAACACATGTCTCCTTCCCCCCCCCATTTATGTGGAAAATGCTCAACTTCCGATTGTTTGATTGGATACTCAACTTCAATCAGGACTACCTGCAGTCTGCCTTGTTTATATCCTGCGCTGTCTAAAACCGGCCATTACTGGCAATCAAATGGAGCAAGGGCGATCATGGCAGCAGGTATTCTAGCTGTAAGCGAGGCAAAGCGTAAAAGCGGGTAGCTGCAGCAGTGTCTGTCATGTAATGTTGGCCTCGGCGGCTCCGCCGCTGCTCTGTGCCTTTAAATGCGAGGGCTTCACTGTCGGCGACCAATGGGACGCGCGGAGCGTGATGTCATTCTGGGAAGCAGAAAGCATGGCTTTTTCAAACAAAGAGAACAATGCCGTACAGCTAGCGCGGCTGCGACGAAAATACTGAGCTCGAAACACACGTCCAGCCTCACTTCAGGTTGCATGTTGATTAAAAGCGGTAAAGAAATGCTTTGTTTGTGGGGGGGGAAAGGGGCTCGGCTCGCAGCATCGGCAGACAGCGCTGGGTGCAGGGCGTTTACACCGCCCAGTCCCGTGTTTGTGCGCCTGCTTTGCCCCCGTTTGAGCTTCAAATCCACGCAGAAATCGCGATAACAAGACGACACGGACGCGGTTATGGCGTTCGAGGTGCGATGTCTGCGATAAAAGCGGTCGCTTTTTATGCGCCACGCACAAGCGGAGCGGGGTTTCGCTACGTTTTCTTTGTTTGGTGCAGGCTTCTAGACACGTCCAGACTCCCGACAATCTGCCGCTTTGTCTGACCCTCTTCCACCCCTCCCCCTCCATCCTCCTCCTCATCAGCCACCCTCACTCTCCCACTCTCTTGTCAGATTATTGTCAAAATATTGAGGAAAAATAACAGCGGAAAACAGCCCAGATCTGCCTCTTTTTTTTTTTTTTTTTTTAGCCAGAGTCCGCATTATGCTCGCTATTAAAAGCCAAAACAAGGCGATGGGAGCAGCATGCTGAAAGCTCTGAGGGGGTTTAAGTTCAGGGAGCCACTCTCTCACCAGACAGCCACCCAAACAAAGAGCAAGCCAGACTCCAACACAAACACAAAATAATTATAATTACCAATCAGCATTCTTACCTTGTCTCCCCACTATTTCAGCGACATGCTCGGAGCTGGGGACAGGCACACATTCAGTCATGTTCACGCTTCTTTTCCTGTTGCAGAGGACGGAGCTTTGTTCCCCGTGGAGCATGGAGTGGGACCCGGCCATGTGGTACCCGCCCGAGCCGTAGTACTCCGGAGACGGAGAGCAGGACGTCGGCGAGTCCCGGGATCCGCTGGGATGCTCCAGCATCTGCAAATCCACGTAGCCCCCTCCGCCCACGCCGTTGCAGCTCTCAGAGCCCGGACCCTGGGTCCCGTCCAGAGTGTCCACGAGCCCGTTGCCTCCACCGCCGCCGCCCCCACAGTCCACTTTATCCATGGCCATGAGTGACAGCTGGTCCAGGGCGAAACGGAGAACTTCTTGGTGGTCCTCATCCCGGGAGTCCTGGTCCGTCTCCCGGGGCAGAGCCACGCCACTGTGCTGGCTGCTGATCACCACGTCGTGGTCCATTATCTCGGGGTGAAATAAAGGGCTAGGCATAGTCTCTCCGTGGATCTCACATCAGATCACGGATGCCAGTTTGTTAGGAGTGATCTCACCTTCAGCTGAAAAACACACACAAAAAATAAAATGCATTAAAAGGGGGGAGGGAGGGGACAAGGAGTTTCCAATAAATATGTAAAACACGAGTGGAGGTGGGTACCAATCAACAGCAGCGAGCTCTACCAGTGTTGATTTGAGCGGCTTGCTTTGTCTGTTGTGGCAGCTTGTCTGACAACTGAGCCCGTCCAGCAGGCTGCTTGTTTTCTTGTCCCAACACAAGTGAATTAAAGTATTTCTCAACATTAATGAAACTGGGAATTATAGCCGTGTCGTCCGTCGCTAACGCACGAGTCGGAGTAGTCAAAATAAAAAGTAGCGAATGAACAGCCGCTGTTTTTAGCATGAAGAAGAGAGCTAACAAGCTAGCTCCACAGTCGGCTCACAGTCACGTTGTCGACCCCTTTGTTTGGGAGCACCGCGGCTAGCTGCTTTAGCTCCGCTCTGCCAGTCGAACTTGTGTTCAATATAAAAAAGAGCCGTGTTGTTTTTTAAAATTAAACAAGCGCGGAAACATCACAAACTTACTTTATCTGACCGCTGATATCCTTTCTTCGCCTGTCGTTCAGTCTTGAGGGAGAGACGAGAAGCAGCAAGAAAGGAGGAGGAGATCAGTGCAGCGCAATGAGCTTAGCGCGACAGCTAACTAGCCAAGCTAAATGGGGGGCGTTGGAGAAGGGGGAAAAAACGTTAAAAAGCAAAAAGGGGGCACCGATGTTATTTTGTCTTCTCGGACGGCCACAGCGCGCTCCTAGGAGGGCCGCTGAGTCTTCATTCTCCGTCTCGTCAGTGAGAAGCGTGGCTGAAACCCGAGGCTGGGAGTTCCCTTTGAGTTATAAACCAGTGATTCTCTGCTCCGCTCGGTGCTGCCGCCTGACCCCGCTCGCTCCGCCGCCTTTGTCTCACCAGGCGTACGCCGCTCCGTCTGCCGCACACACGGCACTGACGTCAGCCGCGACACAACAATGGGTTCAGAGGCCACATGCAGCATCGATGCGCCGCTTGCTGCCGCTCCGGCTCCCGATATGCGACACTCTGATTGAATTTGTTTGGGGATTTGTGTTTTACGCGTCCGGTTGCGGCGCGGGCAGATCAGAAAATGAATAGATTGTAATAAAAGTATATGGTCATGGTTGGGTGTGTTCATCATGGCTACCAATGAGGTGTTTGGGGTGGTCCAATTACATCCCGAGTGATGCTCATGCTCAGTGGTATTGTTTGCTTCATAGCTTATTTTATGACAAGAGGCATAACTTGGCAATGTCTGATTACTGACCTTAAAACACACCGAAGAGACCATTTATGTATAATATACATGTCTTAAATACAAGCCCATGTATGCGTTGAAATCACACGACTCATAAATGAATTCTATGATGCATATACTGTATCTCAACGCCTTTAACAATTAATCAAAAATAACAATTGAAATAAAACACTTGAGCTAAATTGTGATAAAGGATGCACCAGCAGCAGAGGGCGTTCCTCTAGATCCTGATATAAAGGAACTCAATCTCAGTTTTCTTTTTTTTGTTGATGACCTCACTTAAGGTGAAACAGGAAGGAGAGGGGGTTCTGGGTAAAAGGTCTTAATATAAGGCACACAGAAATATGTTTCTGTGTGCCTCCTGCACACAGAAACACACACAATTTACTGTCTCATACAGTAAAGGTATTGTTGAAAACATCTCTTTCAGCTACTTCTGTTTGATTGATACATCTTATTTCATAATTTGTTAAGTGCTGTAGGGGCGTTTGTTGCAAAAACACATTAAATGCAACATTTCAACACATCAACAATTATCTTCCACAGGATATATTGTAGTGAATCCCCAGTTATAGTTTATAGAGAAGGCACAGATTGAGGCTTTAAGATTCCTGATTAATTATTGGTCAAAACACTCTAAATACATATATTATTATTATTCTGACAAGTAATTAAAAAATAATTACAGTGCCTTGTGGAAGTATTCACATCCCTTGAAACTATGAAAATCTGAAAAAGGAAAACAAAAAGTATTAATTGAATATTATTACTCTTTGTACTACTGTTTGTGTTGAATTTAATCAAAGAAATAACTTGGAAGCCCATGGTAACTCTGGAAGAGCTGCAGAGAGCCACAACTGAGGTTGATTAGATATTAGACAAATCTGGCCTTTTCAGAGGAGTGGTCTGACCCAACATGTTAAAAAAAAAAAAAAAATCATAATAAGCCTGTGGTTGCAAGGTGACAACTCATGAGTTATAAAGAAGCTGCATTTATTTCACAAACAAAATTAGCATAAGGATGTACAGTACATCAATGTTGTACAATTTCACTCGTCTTTCCAAATCTTTAACGTTACTCTCTAAACTTTAATGTTGTTGGCAAAAGAACACAAACAATGCAAATGTAATGACTCAGGCTTAGTATCAGGAACAAAACTAACCATAAAACCTGAAGAAGACAGTCTTTTACTGACAGCCACATGAGAGCTGTGTTCGTATAAAAATACTGCAGCTTTTCTATGCTTTCAGGAACACACCGTATAACAAACCACCGACAGTATCAGTAAAATATAAAGAAACGCAATCTGGGAGAACACTTAAAAATATACAGCCTTTGCAGAACCTACATCGACATTATAAAAACACGCAAATTCACATATGTGAGGTTTGTAACTTTAACACTGAGGTTAAACAGCTGGAAACTAAATGTAACACTGCATTGTTTTGAGCACCTTCCACAGCTGCCTTACATTAGTAGAGGTAAAACAAAAAATAAAAAGCACCCTTTTAGGATTACACTACCAAGTGTAAAAATATAAAACAATAAAGATGACAGTCTTTGTTTGGGTTAGGGAAAATTTAAAGATCTCTTCTTTTTTTTTTCTGCATTCAAAACAAAATGGAGTCTTTTTTTTAGTATATGGAGTCTATCAGCAAACCTGAAAAGAGACGAGAAAGAAATGTGTTACTCATTCAGGAAGGTAATATAGTTTATATTTCTGTAAACTATATGAAGCAAACAGCTCTCATGCTGTGTTTCCGTCTACCTCGGCTATAACTCCTCATTCTCCAGCGGCTCGGTCTTCTTCTCCACTTTGTCGTCTGCTGCATCTGCAACAACATCCTCTATGTGAGCAAGAGAGTCGGCCATCAGGGCCTCTTCAAGTCGTCTCCTCACATTCTGCACCAGGTCCTCCTGCCTCCTGCACACACAAACACACAATGTCAAAGATAACATGCTGTGGCTCTAAATTTCTTTTAATGTACCTTCGCAGAATGCTTGTAGTATTCTTATAAAAATAACAAAATATGAATGTTCTTATATGCATTGAAATGGATTTATTTCTTTTATGCAAATTAATGTTTCTTTTATAATCACAACAATACCAGAAATGATAATTATAAAGACTATTTTACAGAAAAATCTATAAAAGGTACTTTCTCTAAAAGATTTGTCAGAAGTACTCATACATGTACTCCTGCACAAGATAACTGTGCAGCAGTAGTTATTTTGTACAGTTCATTTTCCTCCTGTTATGAAAGACAATTAACAAAGGCAACAAATTTTAAATGGGATCATAAAAAGGAAATAAAGAGCAATGATAAACTGCAGCAACACAGAGTGTAATACAGAACTAGCAGTCGTCCCATAAAGGGCTGTTAATAAGACTTATTTTTGGGCAGTTCCTCCATTTGTTTGATGGAAACCCCTAAACACATCAAAAAGCTCTTATGGAGGAAATGGATCCATGAAATCATGACAAGGTTTTCTTTCCTGAGGAAAATTTACTAAGAAGAGCTGGTTAAAAACAAAAATCATTGGAGTTGCCTCAGAAGTGAGTAGCTGCATATAAAATGATGCTTTACTATGGTTTGTTTACAGCAGCTAAATAATTCTGGGGTTCTTCCAGTTTCTCTGCCTCTCATCTGTGAGCGAGACTCACAGCTGCTCTGAGCGCAGCGCTCAGAGCCGAGCCGAATGGGAGGAGAGGTGGACAGGAGGGGAGAGAGAGTGGAGCCGTTTTCAGAGACAACTTTTCTAAGAAACGGGAGACTAGCCCCATAGTGCAGACATAGTGCGTTAAAAATTAACGCACGATTAATTTTGGTCATGATTAAAGTTGCTTGACCAGAGTCGCAATGTAGACTTCTAAATTTAAGAGTTTTTATTGTTTTTTTAGCTCCTTCTTCACCACAATAGACCAGAGAAGCATCCATATTATTGCAGACAAACTCCAATTCATCTAATCATGTGCCTCCTCCATCCCATCATCACTCACAGGCAAGGCATCAAGATCCCTAAACTCCTCAGTTTGAGTAGAGTCCTCAAGTTGAGCCTTTTCATGTTTTGCCAAGTTGTAACTCCAAACTTCAATGTATTTTAGTGGGATTTTATGCGAAAGATCAACATAAAGTAGCACGTAATTGTGAGTCGAAGGAAAATGAAATATGGTTCTCAAAAATTCTTTAAAAAAAGCCAGAAGTAGTCATATTTGCAGTTTGCTACAAAACATGTAGGAGGCATAGCAAACATGCTTAACAGGGTGATCTGGCAAAATGAGACAAAACTCTAACCTTTAGACATGCTAGAAATAAATGGCATAAACCAACTCTGCACATCCCTCTGAACACAGCATCACTACAGAGAAATATGGTGCAGGCAGCATCAAGCTGTGGGGTTGATTTATTCAGCAGGGTCAAGGAAGCTGATGAGCGTTGATAAGAGGATGGATAAAGCTAAATGGTTGAAGAAAATCTTCTAGAGACTGCAAAAGTCAGGCCTAATCTAGACTGGCAGTTTATCTTCCAGCAGGATAACAAGCAGGAGCTACAATGGGATGATTTAGATCAAAGCATATTTGTGGCCCAGTCAAAGCTCAGGCCTAAAAATACTCCACAATCTATGGCAAGACTTGAAAACATCTGTTCATGGACTCATCGTCCAATATAACTGAGCTGCAATAGTGGTGGACCCAAACTCCAGAAGCAGTTAAGGGGTTAGAGGCCAATTATGATAATTATGATAAAATGAGTAAAAGCAAATGAAAGTTGAATCTAGACTGAAGAGAATAACATGAACAGAAACTAGTCAGACCACAAACACACAGCAACCTACCCAAATGAGAACCACGGAGAAAAAGAAGCAAAATAACTGGAAACACAGAAACTAAACAGCTGAAAACATTTGGATGAACATGATCTTTGTGCAAGCAGTAACAATATACATTTTTCTATTAATTGCACAACTAAATCCAACTTAAAAAGTATTTTCATAAAAGATATTAACATTTCATCTAAGTGTTATCCACTCTACAGTTTTGCTATTTAAGACATTAGTATTTTTTTCCCTAATGTTCTTCTATTAGGAAAAGAAACACTCAACTGCTTTTATCCCAGTTAAAACAAGAAAAATATCGTCAGTATAACTGATTTTTTAAATTATTTTTGTTAAAAAGAATGCCTTTAAAAATGTTGCCAGGGTTGATTATATCTAAGTGTATTGTTTTAATATCAATTTTCAGTTAGAAATGTGATCACCATGGCAACCCTAGTTAGAAAACACCCTTCTATTGATCACTTTTATTTCATGAGTAAAACCAGAGAAATTCAGTTAAAACCTGCAATTAAGTCACTTTATTCTCCCCATGAAAATATTAACCATTCATACGAGGACACTTTTTTTGACAGAGCTCAATATTTAATAGGAAGCCCTAATTTTACACATATCTTGTAATAATAAATTAGTTAGAAGTAGTAACAGTTTTCACCCTCTGACCCCAGAGTAAACGGACAACCCTTGGAAGCACAAATACAATCACAAGAATCACCTTTTACACTCCGAATAATCTCTTTAGAAAGAGCTGGTTGTTCATTTGATGGAACTATTTTCTATAAAGGAAGCCAGAAACAATGGGTTCACACAAATGCTCTGTACTTTTAGCTCTAATTGATCCTACCTGATGTCATCATCAGTCACCACAAAGGCCTTGCAGAGAGGCTGGGCCGTGTTCAGCCAGACTCCCGGGTTTTTCTCCACCGCAGCTGTGAGCTGGCCAGTGATGGGTGCTGGGCTGGTGTGCAGCGCACTGGCAATTGCAGACAGGAGCGTTTTATCAGAACACACCGGCCCGACACCTGAGGACAAAAAACAAAAAAGGATGGGTCAAGTCAAGCTACAGAAAATGCTAATTTTGAACTTAACCTTATTCGCATCTTGGTAGTCCTGTCCTCACCCTGCAAGCCTTTGGGAAGGTCCATAGTTTTCACCAGCTCTTCTGCTATGTCGAATGCATTTAACCCGCTCAGCTTCCGCTCCCAGAACAGCTGACCAGAGAGACAGATGTTAGACTTTTAGCTGGAGGCCAATATGCTCCTTATTCAGGGCAACATAAAACAACGCCCTGACTTTTTCTCCATCCTCCAACTCACTTGCTTTGGTTGGTCCACTGCCTTCTGAGGGTCTGTTTTCACCTTGTTGTTGGGATGATTAGTTATCTTAGTCACTGGCTGTTTGAAGATGGAAGCAGTCTGTCGAACCGGGAGTGTTGTGTTTAAATCAGGCTTGACCTGCAGAAGAGACAACATCACACAAAAACAAAGTGCATGTGTATTTGGTAGAATCACTGTTCTATTGTTTGTGTTGTCATTAGCAACTTAACTGTGGTGAAGTTGATTAAAACCTGAAGAGGTTGTTTTATAAGCATTTCAAAAAAACTCTTAATATTGTCATGCAAAGCAAGAAAACGATAGAAAAATCTACATACCATATTTTCTGCACTATAAGGCGCACCTTCAATGAACGGCCTATTTTAAAACTTTTTTCATATATAAGGAGAACCGCATTATAAGGCGCATAGAATAGATGCTACAGTAGAGGCTGGGGTTACGTTATGCATCTATTAGATTGAGGTGCGCTAAAGGGAATGTCAACAAAACAGTCAGATAGGTCTGTCAAACTTTATTAATAGATTACAAACTAGCATTCAGACAACTCCGCTCACTCCCAAAATGAATAAACAGCTGTTTTATTATTTTCCCCGCGGTAAAGTCAGCGACGTGGTATTTTCGTGATACAGTTTATCTTTTAACAACAGCAAGGTATAACATGCAGTGCAACATTTATATCACATAGTGGAGGGGAACTTTTCCTCGATTCAATAAACACGTAAAAAACAGTCTGATACTGTTACGGTAAACCAAACGTTAGTGCAATCACAATATAGTAACACTCGAAATAGTGCAAAGCAATAACAATATATCAATAACTCAACGCACCATTGATTCGTTAATGTTAAATTCTCTCGCTGCTGCTCTATTCCCGTGTTTTACTGCGTGACTGATCGCCTTGAGTTTAAACTCTGCGTCGTAAGCATGTCTCTTAATAGGAACTATTTTGGGGTCTTTACACAAACACACAATTGGTAATGAAACGGCATGCTTCGCACAGTCATATATCCCAGCATGCACCGCGCGCTTCTTCTACGTGGGAAAATTAAGTCAGTGGCTGCTTACCGTAGTTATGAGACCTGTTGTGGCTCAAAATTGGTCCATATATAAGGCGCACCGGATTATAGGGAGCACTGTCGGCTTTTGAGAAAATTGAAGGTTTTTAAGTGTACCTTATAGTGCGGAAAATACGGTATTTGGAGTTATTACACTTTTAATCCGCCTTTAGTTCCCATAGTTGCAGTTGCACAAAATCATGTAGGTTTATCCCCCAGTGAATGATCATCAATTACACCAAACAGGTGCTAAAGATCATCAATACTCCACACTTGTTGAGGCAGCAAAAGCTGACTATTAGGTTTACAACTGAATGAGGAAGAGAAAAAAACAAAACAACTCTGCTGCCAAGCAGGTCAATTACCATGGCAACAAGATCAAACTCAAGGTGATCGCAGTATCTCACAAAAGTGAGAAAACACCTCACATTTTTGTAAATGTTTTACTATTATATATTTTCATTGGACAACATGGAGGCTATGACACTTTGATAAAATGTAAAGCAGTCAACATGCAGCTTGTATTACTGTGTACATTTGTCATTCCCTTACAATAACTGAACACACAGCCAAATAATGTCTAATCAGCTGGCACCAAAAGTGAGTATGCAACTAAGTGAAATTGTCCAAATTGTGTCCAATTAGCAATTTTTTCTAATATCATGTGACTCGGTAGGGTTACAAGGTCTCAGGTGCATTAAATTTGGTGGCATCGCTCTCACAGACAGAAGATTTTAAAGCAGACCAAAATCTCAAGATGTGTTATTCAAACTTAACAATCACAAAGAAGCTGGAGGCCTTGAAGATGGATTTCCAAGGAAACCTAATGCAGCAGATAAAAACACATTAAGCTCGTTTCCCTCAGGAATCAGAAGATATCCCGAAGAGCCACCAGCTCAGAACTGGAAAAAGCACCATGGACTGTCCATGCAAAATGCAAAGTCTAAACATGTAAGGGCTACAAAGCTATGTATGAACAAAAGCATTTAACTTTTCAATAAAAGGGGAAAAACCCTGTTGAAAATTGACAACAAAAATTTATCTTGATAATTTATTTAATGTTAGTTTCTGGAAGGTTGTTGTCTTCATATCCTGAACCGTCTGCTGTTGATCTCACCTTAAGCTGATGGTTTACATCGTAGAGATTCTTGTGTCTGCTTCTCTGCACTTTGGTCTGCAGCGATCGTCCGGCCCGCAGCTGGCCGGCGTTCACATCAGTGCGAAGGTCGCTGCGGAAAATCTGTGGCTTGTTCAGAATACGCTTAACGGGTAGGCTGAAAAAGTAAAAGATAGGGGAAAAAAAAGAAATATGATGAAGTGTTCTTTTTGATTGTGCGTGAATGTAACACGAAATGGAACATTTAAGTAGGTTTACTCAAGTGGTGATTTACCAATATCACTTGGCTATAAACACTCTATAATGGAAATAATGGGGGTTTTTTTGGGTTTTTTTTTTACTTTTTGTGCACCCAAGGGTTGTATTACTCAGCTGGACGTCCACCTCCAATAGATGGAATGCATAAACATCAAGCACATTTCTGTCTTATTTTTGTTGATTTTTGGAGGTAAGGTCCGGTGCGTAAAAGGTCTGTGTAGATTAGAGATGCACCAATCAGACGTTAACAGGCTGATACATTTCCAGGTTTCTTAGAGATCTGACTTCCTATTAGGTCCGGCTACGGTTTTATAACTAAGGACTATTAAACATAAACCTAATTCACGGCAACTTTATTTTACATCTACAATTAAAACAAAAAGTTGGCCGTAAATGACATGAATGCCAATGGCCTCTTTACAGAGGTGGTAGAAACTACCCAATTATTCCTATGAATGCATAAAAGCACATGTCTAACATCTATCGGACTTTACAAAACTCAAAACAAACCCTCAACAACAAACATGCACTTTGTTAGTATGTTGACAGACTGAAAAAAATATAAATTTTTTCCCCATTTTGATGCATTCAAAGAGCCGGAAAGAAATCAGACATTTTGGTTGTTGACGTGATTATCAACGATCAGAGAATTTGAGAAAATATTGGCTGATTTTGATCATAGGTAAGTTGATAAGGGTGGAACATTGCCTATTGTACTAAAGAAAAGTTCTGATGGGATTTTATGAGCTGCAAGAGAAGTGGATTAGAAAAAAAAGACTAACTCTACCTACTAGTGTAATACTAAAAGTTTAAAAGTGAAATGCACATCTAAATTCCAGAAAGTAATCTGTAAAAACTTAAATTATGTATCAACATTTTAAGAGATGCAAATATATATATATATATATATATATATATATTTGGCATTTGGAACTTTCGACTGTTATGAAGAAGCATAAAAATAAAAAGTGGTCTGTTAGAGGATAAGAACCATCACCACATCAAACCTTTTTCCATATTACAAAGTACAGTAAATTAAAAACTATTGTAAACCAACAAATAGTCAGTTGGATACATGAGGCCCCTACATCCTTCCTCTTTCATGTGTGGCCCAATATAAAGGTGGCTGGATAGACTGGTAACGACAAGCCAGGGAGTTACAACAACCACAAGTTTTTCTTTTTTTTTAATCCCTATTGTCACTAATTATAACAATAATTTAACTTGTTCTGAATAATTTTACTCAACTACAAATAACATATTTAAAAAACAACAAACGTCTAATTAGTTCATAACTGACGGAAAAATACACTTAAAAAAAAACAAAAACAAAACAAAACAAAAAAAACTTAGCCACATATAAACACACCGTAAATAATTAATACTGTGCAGTATTCCTCCCCGTCCCTTTTTATTTATTTTTTGTAAAGGAAAAGTTGCAGCGTGTCTTTGGCAGCAGGAAGGCGTCATAAGGTCCCAGAGAGGAGGGGGTCGCTGAATGAAGTGCAACACCGGGCCCTGCACCCTCGCGACTCAAGCGTGTGTAAACAATGAAACTTAGCTAGCTAATCAAGCTAGCGCCCTGGGAAACAACAACGACCCACCACACAACGTACCTACCGCTTCCAGTCACATTAAACCATAAATTCAACGCACCCATAAAATAACAATTTGTTTAAGACGGTGACAGAGAATATACAGAACTCCGACATGTCCACATGCTAATGAGTGTTTAACGACTCAACGAACGCGTGCCTGCACATCTTGTTTAGAACTCAACTAGCACGCAGTACAACGCCTCACCTTTTTCTCTCCATGGTCCCGTTTTGTATCGGAGTGTTGGCTGGAGATTCTGCGAAGAAAGAGGGGAGAAAAAGTCCGCTATCTACCTGCCCTAAATTTAGTGTTTAGCTGTCGAATCCTGCTGTCAGGACTTTTTAACGCCTGCAGATCACTCCGCCTGCTGGACTCGCAGCATTAATCTACTGTAATGCATGCGCTACACAACACTGTAAACTAGTCCGACTTTGACTATGCATCTCTGCTCTAAACGTTTTCGCTTACAATCAGAAAGCAGGAGCAGCTTCCACATACCGGTGACTTTTTACATTTTATTTATTACATATAGGCTGTTTTCATGTTTGTAGTTTTAAAGTTAGTTGTAATAAAACACATTTTATTGCACTTGGGAAAAAATAATAGTACACATTGGACCGCACACATATTGTAATAATAGAATAATAATACAGCTTTGGATGTAGAAGCTATTTTTTGCTCACTCTAAAACTGTTTTAAATTATATTCAGATCTTGAATTTATAAACCTAAATATCCACACACACATCATATTAGTTGATTTTAGGCCTTATGTTGGCCTGTAACTTAAGTGTGATAATTCTCTACAGTGAAATACAATAAAAAAAGTAGCTCAACCAACTTTATTCCTGATAAGGATAATCATCTTTCACATACAACTCAGCTGATCCTTGTCTCGTGGTCTCTTAAAGCAAGTATTAAAAGAGCCTTTTTTTCATAAAGGCACATTCCAGCCAATCAAAGATCTGATTCAGTCAACAGTCTATATTGCGAGCAAATTCCTCCAGGAATTGAATTTAGCATTCACTTCAATCCTGTTTTTAGAAGTTTTTAGATGTTTAGCAAATGTTCATAAAAAATACTCACAAACACAAGTTAAAACACATACTTTACTTCTTTTTGAAGCAAAATCCAAAATCTAATTTGATCCACATAACACAATGATTTAAAGAGAAAACTAAATCCTCAGACTGCGCAGGTAGAGCGGAAACAGCACAGATGACATTGGTTTTCTTTTTCATCCGTTCTTTTGTTTTACACTGGCAGAAAACAACGAAGACGTCAAACGTCTGGACGATTCCACTTAAATTTGGCGAAAGCAGTTTGGTGTTGACTGTGGTATTAGTGATGGGCTCTGCAGTGGGGCCACAGTCCGATGAACAGGCTGCAGCGGCTCATGCTTGTTATGAACGTCTCAGTATCAGCAACAAGCAAGAAACAGAATCCAACCTGGGAAAAGAAAATGACAAATTGAAATTCTTTCAATCAAATCAACAAGATTCAAGCACTTCCAATCAACTCCATGAATAGAGGTGTAAGACCAAAAATAAAATCATACACATGTATTGACGTAAGGGGTTAATTCAACATCGTCCTGACATTTAAGCAGTTATTGATTGTCTCAGAATTTTGTTTTGCGCTACCATGACCAAACGTAGAGACTTGTTGCTGTCCAGGAACTGAGTTGCTCTGCGTTTGTCTAAATATTTAAACTTTTATGAGCAAATTCCTCACCTCCAGTCCTAGGAATCCTCCTATAATTACCCAACCATCATAACTGAGTTCAACATGTTCTGTCTGAAAAATGCTCTAATCTCTTTACTTTTTTTTTTCACTGGAAAACAAAAAAAAGTTTAGCCATTCTAATAATTGAAGACAGTTACAGAGCAGCCAGAAAGCAGCTTTGTTTTATGCAGCCAAGAAGACATAGTAAAAAAGTTAGAAAGTGTTGTTACAAAATATTTTACTTGCAATTTAAGTGTGGGTGCTGAACTTAAATACATATAATCACACCAAGGATATCACAATCTCAGGAAAACATGACTTTGGGATATAACGTTTGTACATTGTCCTATGAATATCAACTCCAATCGCCACATTTTTATCACTGTGTGTTTTCCATCATCATAAAATCACTCTTTGAGCCTTAGCATATTGGTGAGTAAGGCTTTGCTCACACTGCTGGAGAAACTGCAGAAATTGAACAATCTGAAAATTATCCAGACATATATATATATATATATATATATATATATATATATACACACATACACACTGCCTGGCCAAAAAAAAAGTCGCCACCAAAAAATGGTCACACTCTCTAATATTTTGTTGGACCGCCTTTAGCTTTGCTTACAGCCCGCATTCGCTGTGGCATTGTTTCAATAAGCTTCTGCAGTGTCACAAGATTTATTTCCATCCAGTGTTGCATTCATTTTTCACCAAGATCTTGTATTGATGATGGGAGAGACTGACCACTGTGGAAAGCCTTCTCCAGCACATCCCAAAGA